>AWOL01S0039279.1:8142-28970 GCA_000715115.1 Nicotiana otophora | reverse complement strand
GATGAGACAGTTTTGGAAAAATAACATTGTATAGCCGCTATCAAAATAATAATCGAAAAAATAAATATCTTTTTATATTTTTTTATATATACACATTTATGTATGTTATATAAAAAAATATACAAATTTTATATATTTTTGTAGTTGCCGAATGTAAATAATATCGGCCGCGCGCCAAAAATATCTTTGCCCGAGAGTTTTAGGTGGTTACACCTTATAAAAAAAAACACTTTAGAATCGACTATGCATATAGCATTCCTATTCCTCTGAAAAAACTATTAGGTCGTGTATCACGCAGAACTAAATAGGCCCTCAAATTTTAACTGCTTCTTAATACAGTCAGTATGAAATGCAAATACAACCTCTTGTTTTGGTTGATTAAGAAAACTGAAAACAGCTTTTTGTTCTTTACAATGAAATACAGAAAGATAGGTAGAGTCGTTATCAGATTATTAATTATAGCATTATTATATTAAATTATACTCCTTGTGTTCTGTTTTATATGATCCTTTTTTTATTTTTTTATTTTTACGTTGTAAACAAATCAATACAACAACAACAACAAAAAGTTCAGTGTAATTTCACAAGTGAAATTTATGAAAAATAGTATGTACTCAGACCTTATCCTTACCTTGTGCAGATAGAAAGACTGTTTCTGATAGATCCTCGGTTCAAAGAAAGCACAAACTCGTCAGATAAATAAATTCTTTAATTTTAATTATTCTTAATAAAATGCTCCTATATAAATGGCGTGGCATGTTGAAAATCACAAAATTCTGTCATAAGGGTATTGCTAAATTAGTGTCATCATTTCATTTAAAAATTTATGTTAAAGGCGGGCAGTGATAATCACATGACAGTTTTCCCTGCAAAATTTAATTACAATGATGGACCATTTTTTCTTTTTGAATACAACCATGCATCGGTGCGTCGTCATTATAATTATGATAAAATGGTCCTGGAAATTAATTAGAGGATTACAATTGAAGCCAAGTGGGAGAAAAAGAAAGAAAATTAAAATGTAAAAGGCTATAACGAGAAATATCTTGTATTAGCACAAGTGAACCTTTTCCTCACACTTAATCNTCACAAGTGGAATTTATAAAAAATAGTATGTACTCAGACCTTATTCCTACCTTTTGCAGATAAAAAGATTGTTTCTAATAGATCCTAGGTTCAAAGAAAGCACAAACTCGCCAGATAAATAAATTCTTTAATTTTAATTATTCTTAATAAAATGCTCCTATATAAATGGCGTGGCATGTTGAAAATCACAAAATTCTGTCATAAGGGTATTGCTAAATTAGTGTCATCATTTCATTTAAAAATTTATGTTAAAGGCGGGCAATGATAATCACATGACAATTTTCCCTGCAAAATTTAATTACAATGATGGACCATTTTTTCTTTTTGAATACAATCATACATCGGTGCGTCGTCATTATAATTATGATAAAATGGTCCTGGAAATTAATTAGAGGATTACAATTGAAGCCAAGTGGGAGAAAAAGAAAGAAAATTAAAATGTAAAAGGCTATAACGAGAAATATCTTGTATTAGCACAAGTGAACCTTTTCCTCACACTTAATCAGCACAAGTGAAAGAGCTGATAATTTACATGAAAAATGAGCACTAATACACTATCATGACTTGTTAAACACTTATTTTACTCGTTCTATGTTTAAGAATTCAAATCATTTTTACTCGTTCTTCTTGAAATTTTTAGGAAAAGCAGCATGTACAAAATTGACAATTCCTACTCACATTTAGTACTTTCACAAAGGCAGTTTTATACTAGACGAGAAATATCTTGTATTTTTTTAATATCTTCTTATTATAATAGGGATCCGAGAATGTGATACGACCAAGGGGGAAAATGAGAATTGAGCTTACACTTATTATATAGAAAACTTTAATCCACGGGTGAATCCAGTGCTTCTCCACCCAGTTCATATATATATATTTTTGCAAAATATAGTTTTTAAAGTAAAAATTTACAAAAATTCAATTAATGATTTCTTGTTTTTCT
The DNA here is from genome assembly GCA_000715115.1 of Nicotiana otophora. Taxonomy (NCBI): domain Eukaryota; kingdom Viridiplantae; phylum Streptophyta; class Magnoliopsida; order Solanales; family Solanaceae; genus Nicotiana; species Nicotiana otophora. The sequence continues at coordinate 26,941 of AWOL01S0039279.1, read as the reverse complement.
AAGTAATTTCTTATTCATAATCCTCCGTTCAATTGATATTTGTCGGCCACAGCACGCAAGAAAGCTAAATATCATGTGATTGAAATGTATTTATGACATTTATTGGACAAGTTGTTAGAAATGATAAAATCAATCACTTCAACTTTGAAAAAGTTGGAACTTGCCAGCTAGTAAGTAAGTTCTGATTGGGAGTGGACAGTGGAATTTGTTGCACCAATCACTGTCACAACTCACAAGGAACAGAAAAAAAAAACATACAAACACCTTTAAACTTATTTCTAAATATCAATTACATACTTATATTTTGCGGAAGTTCTACTACGACCGCTCTTAACTATAAAAGAAGGGGTCATTTAGTTTGAATACAAGTTATGCTAGAATTATTTATGGTCTATGAGATTAATTATTCTGATATTATTTTTTATTGATTGTTTGGTAAAATTAATCTTGAAATTATTGATTTTACTGTTTTATCCTGAGATCTTATCATGCGATTACTATTCCATTCCCTGATAGGTATAAGTTATTCTCGTATTATTTTTAATTCTGAGATAACTTATTCTAGGGTTAGTAACCAAAAAGGGGATAAATCAATACTAAATTTTTATCCCAAGATTATTTTTGTTTATCTATCCTACCAAACAACTCCTAAGGGGTCGTTTTGTAAGCGGACTAAGTTATTTCGGGATAATAATCCCAGGATTATAATCCTTGGACTATTTTATCCCATCTGGAAAGTGAGATAAAATAATCCCAAGTTTGATGGGATAAGGTGGGATAAGGTGGTATATTCAGTATTAAGTCTGGGATTATATTTATACCATGTTTGGTTGATGGATAAATTTATACCATCAACCAAACATGGTATAAATTTAATCCCTTACCTTATCCCGCGTACTAAATAAACCCTAAAGGGTCGTTTGGTACGCGGACTAAATTATTCCGTGATTATAATCCCAAGATTAATTTATACCACATGAGAGATGGGATAAAATAATCCCACATTTGATGGGATAAGATGAGATATCCTGGATTAAGTCTGGGATTAAATTTATACCTTCTTTGGTTGGCGGTTATACCTCCAACCAAACAAGGTATAAATTTAATCCTACATCTTATCCCACCTTATACCTCATATTTTGAATACGACTTATGCCGGAATAAGTTATGCTGGGATTAGTTATCCTGGTATTAATTTTTATCCATTGTTTGGTATGTTGTATTAAAAATGACAATTGCATAATTTTTAAGAAGAATGTATAAGTTATCCCGACATTTATTATCCCACCCTCTATAAGGTATAAGTTATCCCGGTACTAATTTTAATCCGGGGATAATTTATACCAGATTTGCTTACCAAACAAAATATTAAGGTGATACTAAATTTTTATACCAGCACTATACCTTCTTATACCTCACACCAAACGATCCATAAGTATATAATTAATATTCGGGATTACAATACGGCAAAAGGAGTTGGAGTATGGGAGAAAAGTGTGGGGAACAAATGCTTCTTAAATGGGATCATGAAGGGAGTCCATAATTTGCTGGAATTGTGGTACTATAGCTGTAGACATCTTAATTTAACTTCATCACAACTATTTAACAGCTACAGCTGAGGATTTAAGATATTTACAAAAACAGACAAACATTATATGACTTGATTTTATGTGGAAAGGGTTTGTTTTCTTGTACTATATGGTGTTATGTAGGTAGGTCCAATGAATAAGGAAAACTAATGGCTACGCCTCGGTACCCCTGAAATAGAAATTAAAGAACACGTGGCTAAATATTAAACTAACGTGACAACTGTCTAGATTTACCATTAGTGGTATGATTGAATTGCAGAGATAAATCTAATATTTCAACTCGAGGAGTTCGGGCAAAAAGGTTCTCTTTACTCAGTATAGTACGGTATTTTATCGCGCTATATTTTAACAGTAGCGCAGTGCAATACCGGACTATATTTAAACTTTAAATGTGCGCTATAATATAGTGTGATATATATGTGTGCTATACCTAAATAAAAAAACGTGCAAGTCTCCTTCCCCGCAGACGTGAACCAGAACACCCCCTCCTTTCCAGCCCCCCCTCCCCACCCCACCATTTTTAACCAATAAAACTCGGTTGGAGCCCACCGGTCCCACAAAAAGTGTAGATTCTCAGTCCCACATCGTATATAAGGCGTTATCTCGTAGTGAGTTGCTCGTTTCGGCTCCAAATCACTAAATCTTCAACTTTCCAAAAAATTAAAATCGAGGTATTCCGACTTATTTTTGTTAAAACTCATATATAAAAAATTACCTATTAGTTATTTTTTACTGTGTTCTATGTTATTTCGTGATTGTTTTGAGATTTAATTAATTTGTTATTTTTTATCCGGATTATATTATTAGTGTGCTAAATAAATTAGTAAAATAGAGAAATTATTATTAGTTGTTAAAAATAATGTTAATTAGTTAATTTTTACTGTGGTATATATTTTTTCGTGATTATTTTGTGATTAAATTAATTTATTATTTTTATCCGGTTTAGATTAGTTATTTGCTAAAAAATTAGTAAAATAGATAAATTATTATTCTAGGAATAATTAATCTTATTTAGATGCTATTATTGTACATATATGAAAATGTGACTTTAGTACCTTGTAGTGGGATCATGTGCCCGTAATTTTAATGTAGTGTTCGTATTTGTAATGTAGTACCCTTTTAGTGTAGTAAAATATAATTTCCTTTAGCGTAGTATCTTTGTAGCTATTGAAATTAATTATTTAATTATATGTTAAACCCAAAAATATCTGAAAAAAGTTGATAGTTCAAACACAAACTCTCTCGAATTCTAGTCAACAAACGTAAGAAAATAACATTAGAAAACAACAATATTTGTCAAACTAAGTATTGTTACATGAATATTTAATAATTAAATCTTGTATAGTTATAAAAATTAATTATTTAATTTTATTATAGTAAAAAATATGTGAGTAATAAACTAACATATAAAATAATAAACTAACATATAAAATAATAACTAACATAAAAAATAAGAAACAAATATATAAAATAATAAACTAACATATAAAATAATAAACAAACATATTAAATAATAAACAAACATATAAAATAGTAAACTAACATATAAAATATTAAAGTAACATATAAAAATATCGAATGTATCAACCTAATTAACAATATAGTAAAAATATCGAATAAATTTTAATATTAAAGATATTGTAATATATTTAAAGATGTTAAGCAATGAAAAAGAAAAATACTTTAATTAATATTGTTCAATTTACAGTAGTCGTCATGGAGGTTCCGCCTGTGCATCCCGGACCTGCATCGCTAGAGCTACTGTTGCTATAGGCCGAGCATAGGTCTTCGTACATATGGGAGGGGCAGTGTTTGACCTAGACATTCCGCGCTAGATGGGTAGACGATATGTGGGACTTTCTTAGGGGCCCCCCACTTCATCCCCGTATAGTCAGACGCCTTCAGGATACGAGTTTCTATAGGATTATTGAGATCGGCCGGTTGCAGTTGGACTGTACCTACTCCGCCCGCTTGGCTTAGGACATATTACCAGCGGGAATATCGTTTCAGGGTTGACCAGACATATGTGGCCTGGTTAGAGGCGCAGATTGAGATTTGGGACCATCGGCATGACCTGATTCTGCCATCCCTCCACCTGAGCGTACAGATAGTGCGCATGAGTATATGGGCCGGTACCACAGCATTGCCCGACTTTTCGTTGGGAATCCCGTTCATCGCGCCGGTGGTCGGTACATTCCATACACCGGGACGCATGAGGCACTGGTATGTTATCTGTTGTACTTACTTATAACGTTAACCTACCGTTCCGTAAATACTATTTTACATGTTGTGCAGGCTATTGGCTTACATATGTTCTACCAGTTGGGGCTGCAGATGCAGCAGCATACCGGCGAGGGAGCGGCAGCTTTGCACGAGTATGGCCGCCAGGTTACAGATCTGGCTTTCCGAATATTAAGGCGAGCCCGAGATGACGAGCGCTTAGGACACGACGCTGATTATCTGCCGCCAGAGCAGTACCATCGTGGGCCAGCAGTGGAGCCTGAACGTGGTCAACATGGCAGACGTCCCTAGAGAGGAAGAGGTGTCCCACAAGGTCATGCGGGTCGGCGAGGACGTGGTCCCCAGCAAGTGACGTTGAGCCACCTGTTGAGGATTTTGGAGTTGATCAGTCGGGTGACCACCCTAAGCCAGACGATACTCTCCATGATATACCGCCATTCAGCCTTCAACTGACGCTAGGGACTTCGCATGTGACCCCGTCAGCTCCATTGTCCATCGCGGGCACATCCATTACGTGACAGGAGTGGAATCAGTATTTTTCTGGTCCCCCAGAACCATCGACGGTTGCTGATGATCGTCCGACACTAGATGTGCATAGTGGGCATCGACTGAGTTATGGTCATCATAGAGGGATGCTGAGGATCTTTCACAGGCCCAGGTTTGTTTGTATTACTATTATTTATATTTGTTTTTATCTCATTGATTAGTCATCAACATCTAAAGTATTTTTTTTAAAGGCATCATCCTCGCCCGTCACGGAGGCCACTTTGTGCGATACTGACATGCCTGAGACAAATGATTATATTCAGGATCCCGTCGAGACCATGATAAAACCATTAAAAATTTTTTAGCTAATACGTACATTAGTAATATATATTTCATATACTAAAATATCTTATTATTCTGTAGGTTACTGCTGGACCGACGAACCCTTCTACCGAGCCTGCCAGCCTTATCGACGATTGATGGTAGGCTATAATCCCGTATTTTAGTCGCTTATTGGACTCTAATTTACTGCACTTTACTTATGTTGAGCTTTAATTAGGCGTGTTTTGCACTTATTGTGTGTTTTATACTCTGTAGGAGTGATTCCGAGCTATGTAGATGTTATGGCATGAATTCATGCTATTTTTGAGTTTTGAAGTCTGAGTAAAAGCCCAAGGATTAAGTCGGGATCGAGTTCGGGGATCAACGAATGATAGTGGAACGAAATGAAGAATCGAGCAGGCATATTGTGTAATGTCTAGTAAAATACATATAACATTTTGATCGGAATCCGGTTAGACTCCACAATATATCATTGGAAAGGTATTTAAAAGGGCTACAACTTTTATGCTTTATACTTTCCCAAATTCCCAACTTATATAACCCAGGTGCGCAACCAGGTGCGCAATCGCGCATTGGGCGCGCACTTGGGGCAGAATGGTGTGCAAAGTGTGCGACCAGGTGCGTGGTCGCGCATGTCCTGTCCGGGAAAAGCCCTATTTCGCTAATAAAGGGTAGTTTAGGTGGGGATTAGTTTTGGGGGCGGATAAAACACCCCAAAATACCATTTTAGCCATACTTTTGACATACCTTAGACCTAGGGAAGCTTAGGAGAAGAAGGAGAAGCAAGAGCACAAGGATTTCATCCTTCCTTCCTCACTCAAATCCGGGTTTGGATTGTATTTATATTTTCCTCTATTTTTATTTCATTTGTAAAGAACTTCTCTATGTCTATGGAGTAGAACCTTTTGGGTTTTTATGGGTTTGGTGTATTGATGGTTATTTGTGGATTATAACTTTATTTTTATGTATTTGAATCGTTTTTGGAATATTTAATTGTTGCATCTGTGTTCACTTGTTCTTGTAATCGAAAGAGGCATAACTTGTGATATCGTTGCACTATGTTATTGGTTGAGTTTATAGATTCTTCTAAGTAATTGAAAGAGGCTAGTTGAATCCTTGATTAAACCTAGTTAGGAGGATAATCGAAAGATGTTCTCTTAAAGACCAATCCATTTCGAATTCTTGAATATATTCACCGAGCTTAAATTGGTTCATATTGTGAGGTTGAAACTTAATCGTGAGAGGAGTTTCTCCTAAACATTTGTACTGATAATTAAGTGAATTCAAGAGACTCACTTGAACACTAGAAGCGAATTATCTAGAGTTAGATCCCGAACAATTATCTTGCACCTATCCTATCAACCCATATTTTCTCCCATTAATAACCTCCTTGCTTATCTTTGTTGAGATTTTCATTAGTTAACAGTTTAGGTTTTTATTTAATTTCAATTCTTAATTGTATAAATCTCCATTGTTGATCCTCCTAGATAGCAATCGAGCTATGAACTACGAAAATACTGTTTAAATCCAATCTTTGTGGAGACGTTAATTATACTATACTATCTTTGACTAACGAGCACAATTTAAGTGTGTGTTTTGCGCTCGTCAAATTTTGGCGTCGTTGCTGGGGATTGGCAATCAATGGTGTTTAAAATAGTTTGTAGTGCTAATTCAGAAATTAACTTTTAAATTTTTTCTTTTATTTTTAGTTTTGTTTGGTTAACTTCTCTTCAAGATTTCTTTTGTTGAAGAAACCTTGAAGAGCATATTCTTGAGATTGAACTCTAAATGATGAGAAGATGGAGAACAACCAGCGTAAGAAAACGGTTGACGAGTTAGCAGCTGAATGTTATTAGCGGTGTGCTACGTGTTTTAAATGCGGTGGAAATCATCTATGGGTTGATTGTCAAGCAGGTAGGTATTCTTCCTATGGTTCGTCTTTTGAACACTCTCACTTTGTCTCTAGTCCTTACAGGTATGAGGATTCATATGGGTTCAATTCTGACTATGGTTGGGATGATAACCCTTATTATGACTGGAATGCAAGCGAAGTGAGACACCCACCCCAAGAGGAGAATGTTAGTTTAGAAGAGTTTATGTATAAGTTCATTAATAAGGTGGATGAGAGGTTAAAGGAACAGAGGTTCACACATGATGTTGAAGCCTCTAACAACCTGACAATGCAAGTGGATCAACTAATAAGTACACTTTCAGAAAGGTTATTGCATTATGACGGTGAATACATGGAGGAGATACCCTGTGAGAACGATCCTACCCGAAATGATGAACATCTACAGAGAGAGTTTTTCACTCTGCAAGAGGACTCTGTCTCAACTGAGATGATTGAAGATGAGGCTTTGGTTGATTGTGCGTCAGTAAAAGAAGAGTTAAAATCCCCTTCCTCCAATCCACATTTACAATTTTTAATATAAGAGAATGAGGAACGAATGACCTTAGACATACCAGAAGAATACTCAAATTATTAAACCTAGTTAGGAGGATAATCGAAAGAGGTTCTCCTAAAGACCAATCCATTACGAATTCTTGCATATATTCACCTACCTTAAATTGGTTCATATTGTGAGGTTGAAACTTAATCGAGAGAGGAGTGTCTACTAAATATTTGTACTGATAATTAAGTGAATTCGAGAGACTCACTTGAACATTAGAAGTGAATTATCTAGAGTTAGATCCCGAACAATTATCTTGCACCTATCCTATCAACTCATATTTTCTCCCATTAATAACCTCCTTGCTTAACTTTGTTGAGATTGTCATTAGTCAATAGTTTAGGTTTTTATTTAATTTCAATTCTTAATTGTATAAATCTCCATTGTTGATCCTCCTGGATAGCAATCGAGCTACGAACTACGAGAATACTATTTAAATCCAGTCCTTGTGGAGACGATAATTATACTATAATATCTTTGACTAGCGGGCACAATTTAAGTGTGTGTTTTGCGCTCGTCAAATTTTGGCGCCGTTGCCGGTGATTGGCAATCAATAGTGTTTGAAATAGTTTGTAGTACTAATTTAGGAATTAACTTTTAATTTTTTTTTTATTTTTAGTTTTGTTTGGTTAACTTCTCTTGAAGATTTCTTTTGTTGAAGAAACCTTGAAGAGCATATTCTTGAGATTGAACTCTAAATGATGTGAAGATAGAGAACAACCAGCCTGAGAAAACGGTTGAAGAGTTGGCAGCTGAATATTATCAGCGGTGTGCTACGTGTTTTAAATGTGGTGGAAATAATATATGGGTTGATTGTGAAGCAGGTAGGTATTCTTCCTATGGTTCATCTTTTGAACACTTTCATTTTGTCTCTAGTCCGTACATGTATGAGGATTTATATGGGTACAATTCTGACTCTGGTTGGGATAAAAACCCTTATTATGACTGGAATGCAAGCGAAGTGAGACACCCACCTCAAGAGGAGAATGTTAGTTTAGAAGAGCTTATGTATAAGTTCATTAATAAGGTGGATGAGAGATTAAAGGAAGAGAGGTTCACACATGATGTTGAAGCCTCTAACAACCTGACAATGCAAGTGGATCAACTAATAAGTACACTTTCAGAAAGGTTATTGCATTTTGATGGTGAATACATGGAGGAGATACCATGTGAGAACGATCCTACCCGAAATGATGAACATCTACAGAGAGAGTTTTTCACTCTGCAAGAGGACTCTGTCTCAACTGAGATGATTGAAGATGAGGCTTTGGTTGATTGTGCGTCAATAAAAGAAGATTTAAAATCCCCTTCATCCAATCCACATTTATAATTTTTAATAGAAGAGAATGAGGAACGAATGGTCTTAGACATACCAGAAGAATACTCAGATGACCTTTTTTCTTTATTTTCTTATTTTAACCTTGATCATATGAATTTTGTTTTTGGGAATTTTTAGAAATATGCACGGATTGATCGTGTGAATGAATGCAGAAACAAGTTGAGGATAATCATACAAGAATAATCCACCGTTCAAAATGAGGCCAAGAAAGAAAGAAAATAGCGAGTCTTTCAAAAATCCCTAAAGGACTTTGGCCTGATGAGATCCATAAAGAATCCTTAGGAGCAAAATCAAAAAATGCATTCAGAATTAGTGATGGAGTTCACAAGTTCTAGGAAACGAAAAAAGTCCTGGGAAGTTTCCTTTACCTCTTACTTTTTATTTGTGTGTCATGGGGACATGCCACAATTTAAAGTTTGGGGTGGGGATGTAAATATGTAAATAACTGTTTGTTTGTGTTTCTTGTGTGTGTTTTCGTTTCTTTTGATTGATATTTTTAAAGTCCAAAAAAAAATTAATTTCTTTATGTAGTACAATAATTTCCCCTTGATTTTTCTTTATGCTGCTGTTCTTTTTTAAGGGTTATTTTTTAACCGGGTGTAGTTAGTTTATTTTTAGGAGTAGAAAATCTTGTGCTATGAATTTAAATGCAAGAAATATCTCTTGACTGTATTATGCTTTAAGAATAGTAATTATTTTAGTTGTGACACTTAGACTCAGTTTTTGACTCTTGTATAAGCACCTTAAATTGTATGATCTTAACTTTGCTTAGCTACTTTGATTAGAGTGTCTTGATAAATCCGATCCTGAGTGAGTCTTGTGTCATGTGTGTGTTAGATTTTGCATATTCTGTGTATTGTATTTGATGTCTAGAACTTGCCCCATATGTTTGCAAAGCGAAATAGTAGTTTCATTCAGTCTTGAAAGTGATATAGGCATTTTTTCGTTGAGCTAGTTATATGTTGTACCCACTTAATTGTTATATATCTTAGTTAACCCCTTTGAGCGTGGAATCTTGTTTCTTTGGTAACCACATTGCAAGCCTTACCCATTTGTTTGAATTGACAATCTATTCGAACCTTTTTTACCTCTCGCGAGTACTTGAATTTGTTATGAATTTTGTAAAAGTTAAAGTGTGGGGTGTTGGTTTGGATTTTGAGTGGAACTATTGAAATAAGGAGAAATGTGAATTGTTTTGAAAAAGTAAGAGCCATTTGAACTGAAAAAAGAAAATAAAAAAAATCATTGATAGTGGTAACTCTTAATTTATTTGTGCTTAAAGAAGTGGGGAGTTGACATATATTGATGTAAAGGTGGAGTTATGGTTTGACATAAGTGTGGGGTTTTGAATGGTTAATTGTATGTATTAAAGTGCTTAGGGAGGTGTAGTCAATATGTTCAAACATATCCTACCCGTTCCGCAACCTAAATTACAACCAGATAAAGCCCTACTTGATCCCTGATCGAATGAACTCAATTAGTAGAATAGTCTATTACGGACAAGCTTATGGTACATCTTTTGTGTCACATGAATGTTGTTTCTGAGAGTGAGTGAATTCTTCATATCTTAAGTTCCTAATTGTTCTTAAACTTTATTGTGTGTGGAACTACTCTCTATTCTTATATGAAGGCACTTGATTCATGAAAAAAGGGTAATGTCATTGACTTTTGTGTTAGAGTAAGTGAGCAGGTTGTGAAAAATGCGTGATGCTCTTGAGTCAAATCTTGAGGCGAGGATATTACGGTATTTTGCATAATCTATTTTATTATTCTTGGTGTGATGAGTTAGGAGAGTTATTTAAAAAGGTCATGTCTATGTGAAGTGTAGTATGATTACTCGAGGACGAGCAATGGTTTAAGTGTGGGGTGTTAATGGTAGGCTATAATCCCGTATTTTAGTCGCTTATTGCACTCTAATTCACTGCACTTTACTTATGTTGAGCTTTAATTAGGCGTGTTTTGCACTTATTATGTGTTTTATGCCCTGTAGGAGTAATTTCGAGCTATGTAGATGTTGTAGCATGAATTCATACTATTTTTGAGTTTTGAAGTCTGAGTAAAAGCCCATGGATTAAGTCGGGATCGAGTTCGGGGATCAACAGATGATAGTGGAACGAAACGAAGAATCGAGTAGGCATATTGCGCAGTGTCTAGTAAAATGCACATAACCTTTCGATCGGAACTTCGTTTGGGCTCCACAATAGATCATTGGAAAGGTATTTAAAAGGGCTACAACGTTTATATTTTACACTTTCCCAAATTCCCAATTATACAACCCAGGTGCTCGACCAAGTGCGCAATTGAGCATTGGGCGCGCACTTGGGGCATAATGGTGTGCAAAGTGCACGACAAGGTGCGCGGTCGCCCATGTCCTGTCCGAGAAAAACCCTATTTCGCTAAGAAAGGGTAATTTCGTCGGGGATTGGTTTTGGGGGCTGATAAAACACCCCAAAACACCATTTTAGCCATACTTTTGACATACCTTAGACCTAGGGAAGCTTAGGAGAAGAAGGAGAAGCAAGAGCACAAGGATTTCATCCTTCCTTCCTCACTCAAATCCGGGTTTGGATTGTATTTATATTTTCCTCTATTTTTATTTCATTTGTAAAGAGCTTCTCCATGTCTATGGAGTAGAACCTTTTGGGTTTTGATGGATTTGGTGTATTGATGGTTGTTTGTGGATTATAACTCTATTTTTATGTATTTGAATCATTTTTAGAAGATTTAATTATTCATCTGTGTTCACTTGTTCTTGTAATCGAAATAGGCATAACTTGTGATATCTTTGCACTATGTTATTGGTTGAATTCATAGATTCTTCTATGTAATCGAAAGAGGCTAGTTGAATCCTTGATTAAACCTAGTTAGGATGATAATTGAAAGAGGTTCTCCTAAAGACCAATCTATTACAAATTCTTGCATATATTCACCGAGCTTAAATTAGTTCATATTGTGAGGTTGAAACTTAATTGTGATAGGAGTTTCTTCTAAACATTTGTACTGATAATTAAGTGAATTCAAGAGACTCACTTGAACACTAGAAGCGAATTATCTAGAGTTAGATCCCGAACAATTATCTTGCACCTATCCTATCAACCCATATTTTCTCCCATTAATAACCTTCTTGCTTACCTTTGTTGAGATTTTTATTAGTCAATAGTTTAGGTTCTTATTTAATTTAAATTCTTAATTATATAAATCTCCATTGTTGATCTTCCTGGATAGAAATCGAGCTACGTACTAGGAGAATACTATTTAAATCCAATCCCTGTGGAGACGATAATTATACTATACTATCTTTGACTAGCGAGCACAATTTAAGTGTGTGTTTTGCGCTCGTCAACGATCATGCTGCAGCGCATCCTCCGATAAAGAGGTGACGTGATGAGAATGATCCTGATAGTGTAGCCGGGCGGGATGGGATGCGCCTCAGGCCAGCCAATGCTTTAAAGCATATAGGTTTTGGGACACATTAGCATTTTTTATTATCTGTACATATGACATTCAGTATATATTAGCAACATTATTTATGTTTATATTATTTGCGCATGTGATTTTATTTCTCGGGTTATTTATTAGTTTAATACTACAACACAAAAACAAAAATGACAACTTAACATAATTTAAATTCGGCACAATTAATGAAAACACATGACATGTAAAACATAAAGATAAAATACTACACTCAACACATCCATGTATTTGTTTAGTCACTATCGCCCATTATTCTATACTTCAACCACTTAAATTGCTCTTCCAACCTATTTTTTTCTTCTTCTGCCTCTTTTAGTTTCTCCTGCACCGCCGCAAATTATGTAGTTTAAAGATCTAGAGTTCGTATTCACCGGTCATATTCCAAACATACTGCAAATATGATTTGTAGTATTCCTGGTTAATGGGTTCATCATACCATTCTTCAAATCTATATTGATTTCCGTCCTACCAATAAGGATTATAACACAACACTATTAGTTAATATATTATATAAAAGATATTAACAAACATTTTTTCCAAAACAATAACTTACAAGTTGTTGACATATCCAGCGCCTGCGCCCCACATTACTATTTGAACAACATGTCTTCAAAATCGCATGTTTGACACAATAACACCTTGGTACGTCATTGTGTCCAAACATTTCTTAATGCAAGAACAATGAAAAATTTATGGAACGTTTTTCTATTTCTTTTGGTTAAGCGCAATTAATAACTAAAATGCGCTAGGCTTTTATAGGCAAGATAATACACATAACTCCCTTTGGTGGCGCACTATGTTTCGCGTGATAATAATTATTTAGGGTACAAGACACCTTTTGCAGAACATCAACTTTTTCAGGTCGACAAAATAATACACATAATGCCCTTTGGTGGCACGCTATATTTCTCGTGATAATGATTCTTTAGGGTACAATACAACTTTTCCAGAACGGCAACTTTTCATGTCAACAAGACAATACACATAACGCCCTTTGATGGCGCGCTATATTTTTGATTCTTTGTAGTATAAGACAACTTTTTAAACTGAACCAAGACATCTGTATTCAAATACCATTTGAAGAAACATTAGAACATCCATTTAAAAAATGCCACTAATATTTAATAAGTAGTTCAAAAAGAGGCAGAAGGGTGAAGGTAGTTCAACAGATCCCCATGGAACACGTCTTAATACTATCGATCCCTACCTTGAAAAAATATGCTAGGTTGCTATACTGACTTGGTTGATGACAAGTGGTATGGTGTTCTGCGTCCCTTGGAAAATAAGCCTATTAATATACACACAGATCTCAAAGTTGCAGGGCACATTATTGACGGCGAATCGCATTCTACAAAGCCTGAAGGTATGCGAATTTGGGGCGAAAAACTACAATGGGTTCCCCTTTATTCAAAACGATGTGATTATGAAGTACTATGTCGCTGGCATGGGTTTGTTATGCCACAAGCATTGTCTGCAACCTTCCTAACAAGCACACGCAAAGATGAACCAGAAGTGATTCGGCATTTGATGAAGGAGATTCTAGAGATAGAAAAGGCACTAGTTGTTCTTTTTTGCACGTGTCTTTGACGCACATACTCCTTGTTACAAACCATTTTAAATGGTTCCGGCGACCAATAATGCTCAGCACCCACCGGTTGCAACTGTCCATTATAGGTATTTAGATATGCAGCAACACTATATTCTTTATCAATGTATATCGTTGCCGCGAAACCTGTATGTTGAAAGCACTTCATGGCATGTGAGCACGACATGTGATAGATGGACCATTTACCACAGGAGCATAACCTTCTGGCTTCATTGGCGGTGTGTGTATTATTTCCTCGGTTGTGATGAATAGCGGTGCGAACTTCAAAAATATTTTGCTCGTTGCAATACTGCAAAAATGAATGCCACTGTGCTCGTTTCCTGTATTTCTAAAATATTTTCATTGGTATTGGCATGAATTCAACACCCTTTTCCATCAATGAGGATGCACCTCTAGACCTTTCAACAAACCTCTCTGCCATCTGCTTGAATGACATTCGCACCATGGTAGTGACAAGAAATCCACGTGCAGACTTCAATAACCCATTGAAAGACTCTGATACATTTATAGTCAGAATTCCCCATCTCCTGCCACCATCCGCATGTAAAGTCCAATTGTCAATCTCATGTCGCATCAACCAAGTATAGGCTCCTTGGTCTTCCTGCATGATCAATTCTATTTGACTCCTCAATTTACACTCTTGGTGATCTGTTGCAACCATCCACATTAAATCATGCAAGTCCTTGTTTGGATGAGCCCTCTGGAAGTTGGCCTTCAGGTGCCTTACACAATAACGGTAGTAGGCATACGGTTCTTGCCATGCAAGAATATTCTGTACAGAACTTAAAATACCATCATGATGATCAAATATTAGGCAAATACATGAATATTGTCTGATAACCTGCTCCTTCAAGTGGTTCAAAAATAAAAATAATGTCCATGTCTCTTGGCTTTTATTGGCACAAATAGCAAATACTAGGGAAAATATACTTCCATTAGCATCTACTGCAACGGTGATCAACAACTTAATATCATACTTTCCATAGACATGAGTGTCGTCTATGGATATTACCGGCCGACAATGCACAAAACCATCAATGGCTAGTTTAAATACCCAGAACACATATCCGAATATGTGTTTTGGTATTCCCGGACTCCGCTCAAGCTTCCATTCAACAACAGTGTCGGGATTAAAGTGTTGCAATGCGGCCATGTACCTGGGTAGAGATGGAAATGACTTATCCCAGTTACCATAAACAATTCCAAACGCACGTTTGCTCCAGAGAAATGCCTTTCTTTTGGTAATGGTACAATCATATACCTGGTGGACAGATGTTATACACTCTTTGATCTTATACCATATGGATGCTTCAATGTGTAGAATCAAGACAAGAGAAATCAAATCAACATTCAAGTTAAAATGATTCTCACTGAATGTGTCCATTTCACAATTGTGGGTGCCAATGTTTTTACCCACATATTTGTTTTGAGCTTCCTCGCACGGAGCATCCAATTACAACCCGTAAACCATCTACGACAAATAACCTTGTATACATACGGAGATGACTCATGAACAACGATCTCACGACACTCTTTTATGTTGTACATTCGCACTGCCCTGCTTAGGCGCCATTACAAAAACCATGCCCTTTGACAATACCGTTTCTCTAGATTCATCCCACATTACTGTCTAAATTGTGTCAAGATTCCTTGTGAGGGAATCCACATCCGGCATACTTGGTAAATCATCAAGGTAGGGAATCTCTCTTTAATGAAATGGCACGTGGGACTCGTACACTCTTGGTCTAACGGGAGGTGGTGCATGCTCCCTCGTCAAATCAGGTTCAGCATTCTCTTCCTCCTCCTCATCACCCTCATCAGGGAAGGGTGTGTCATCTCCAGACTCATCAGCATTATTGCCATAATCACTATTCTCTTCCTGACTCTGCGCATCTGCCGGATCCCGATTAAATATGTCATCTTCGGGCAATTGAGTAAGGACATGACCTTCAAGTTGCTCGTTTTCACTGCAAAACCAATAAAATAATGAGTTTCTCAAATTGATCCAAACTTTACATATAGATTTATCACTTCACTAACAAATCATAATGTGTTGATATCTCATGATGGACATTATCCTGTTGGTGATGACTCCCGGATGGACCACCATGATCCAACATACCAAAACTAGGCATATTCCAACTGGGCGTTGGTTCATAACTTGTAAAATTTATATCTGGACGGTACCCCCTATGGAATATATGAGTGTTAATACAAATTCATTACATAAACATAAACATCTTAACACAAAAGAAAATTGAAGTTTACCACTCGACTTGTAAATTATGTAAACTAGGGGAGAAATTATTTCCTCGCTCCTCATTCGCCCGTGGAGATAAGTTTAGATCAGGCCAAACTCTTTCACCCGGAACCTGTTCGGCTAAAACTGCTCCAAAATAACTACCCGATAATTGAGGGATATTCCTACTTTGCGGAACCTCATTATTGCGAACGTCTTCAGCCTTAATGTATATTTTTAACATTTTTATCACAAGATATTCCCGATGTTCATCCGCAGTCCTCAAAAAATCTCTCAGAGTTTCATCGTCTTCGATGTTAAACTCAGCATAACAAGCAACCCTTTGCAGAATAACAGAATACGAATATCTTTTGGTTACTTTAATATTCAGCAAATGTTTGCTTATACTCAATTTTTTACATAACAATGATACCAATATATCGTACTCCATTGTAAGTGGCAATCTAACATGATACTGTGGAGAACAACTATAGTGTACTGAGTTATTCTCCACCACAACCTCACCCCCTCCCTCCCTCCTCTCCCAATATAATGAAACCCTAATTCTTCGCTCTTCAGACATTATGACAAAATGCAAAGTAACTTAACGAACAAATATTTCAAAAAATTTGAAGGATTCTGAATCAATTTTTACAAAATCCTCCTCAAACCCTTTAAATAAGGAAAACATTGATGTATATTACCTTAAATATGGGCGCTATACCCAGTTGAATTATTGGTTTGTCAATTAAGTTTAAAAGATTTATTAGTGGGCCCAACTTTTACGTATAGCGCGATATTTAACCGCGTTATACCTTGTTGAATTATTGGTTTGTCAGTTAATACCAGAAGAATTATTAGTGGGCTCAATAATTAAGTATAGTGTGGTATTGCACCGCGCTATACCTTAACGGACAAATATGTCGTTAAGGTATAGCGCGGTGAAATACCACGCTATACATATTATGGTCCCCGAGTGTTTTTTTCATATATTTTGGTTCTTTGAGTCCAAAAGACCTCCGAGGAGTTCGATCTTAAGTACTAATAAGGATATATAATAATGTAAACCTGCACTATTTTCAAAGCAGAGACGGACCCTAGAATTTGAAAGTGGCGGAGACACGTGAGTGAACTATTCAATCAGTATCCCATCGGAATTTTGATCTTAAGGTTCCATACAAATATATATATATTTTGCCGAAGTTAACATGGTTCGGTGACCCCTCTTCTCAAAGTATAGGCCCGCCTTTGCTTCAAAGCATCCAAGGACGTATATATAGCCTAAGCTAGCGTTTGACCATAGATTCCCAAATTTATTTTAAAAAATTTAATTTTGGTGAAGTTTGGTTTGAAGATAAAAATTTATTTTGACATAACTTTTCAAAACATATTTCACTTTTTTAAAAAATAAAATAAAATATGAAATGTGACTTATACCCATAAGTATTAAAAACTATCAAAAATACCCAACAACTCTGAAGAAAATTCATACAAAACAAGAGAAATAAATCTGAAGAAACTTTATATAAATATTAGTAGATTTTAGAATATTACGTTCAAATTTTATCTTTGCAGTGGATTGCCACAGATTGGCACAACAACTTTGGTAAAGGTTTTATTATGTTTATAGAGAAAGGCAAAGCCACGTGAGTTTGATGAGAAAAAAGTGTGTAGATATGAATTAGTTGGGTCATAATAACAGAAAGTGGACTTTTTTTTTATAAAATACAAACGTTTAGGGTAATTTTTAAAAAAAATTTAAAAATCAAAGGGTAATATTTTGGGCCAAAAATGGTTGTTTAGCTAGTTTTGGGATTTGGATATTTGCCAAAATATGGATAATATCTATAAACAAATAACTATTTGCCAAAAAAAAATTTAGAAAAAATTTGGCAAAATCTATGACCAAACGGGGGCTAAATTATGGGGCACATGAATCTATAGTCCCTCCGCCAAACTAGGTATTTATGTACCTATTTTCTAGAATTAGACCAATATTATGTATTGGCATCTATGCTCCATAAAGGTTAAATAGTACACTTAGTTCAATACTTAATTATTTACTCAAAGAAACAGGGATCACTTCCCCCATAATATTTTTTTCTCTCTAACATTATTAGTAGTGCACCTATATTCTAGAAATTCTAGATCCGCTACAAAATTTCCTTATATATAACTCATCTACGACAAAACTTTTATTTAAAACTCGATTATGATATTTCCATTTTGAAATTTCAAATTTGCACAACATCCTCATGATTCTATTTGGAAGACCCAAACCAAGGTCCTTAAACCAACTAA
The DNA here is from genome assembly GCA_000715115.1 of Nicotiana otophora. Taxonomy (NCBI): domain Eukaryota; kingdom Viridiplantae; phylum Streptophyta; class Magnoliopsida; order Solanales; family Solanaceae; genus Nicotiana; species Nicotiana otophora. The sequence continues at coordinate 8,874 of AWOL01S0039279.1, read as the reverse complement.
AAGTTTAGACATGTCATAGTTATATTGGATGTGTTGAGAACTGGACTTTAGTAATATAATATTTTATTCTTATATAATTAGGACTTTGATCTATTTGAAAGGAACTAGTAAGTCGGGTATCACATAGAGCCAAATGGGGGCCCAAATTTCAATTGTCTTGATCTCTTCTCATGAGGTCAATATGAAATGTAAAAACAACAGGTTTTGGCTGATTAAATAAACTGAAAACAATATTTCGATCTTCACAATGATATTCGACATTGGTCATTTGTGTATAACCGTTATCATATGATTAGAAATTAATACATATCAAATACTATCACTCTCCAATCAACACATTAGTTATATACCCGCGTTTATAATACTATGATGATTGGATAATGGATAGTTTTCCCAACCTCTTTTCTCTTTTTTCTAATTCTCTTTTTCTTGCCGTACCATGGTGCTGTATTATTTTTGCATTAAGAATGATTATTATTTCTTGTATAAAAAAAGAAGATAGAAAGATGATGGTCTTTTTCTTTTGTTTAATCATCCAACATTGGAAATTCATTGACCAAACCAATTCAGTTTCGGAACTAAAAGAGTAAATCTTTCCCAACAACCATGACGTTTTTCATTTTGAGTACTCAAACCAAGAAGTTGAAACCGAATACCTCTGATTGAGGAGTAATAAAAAATGATGGTCTTTATAGAATGATACAAGCTATATATCATGAAGATAATATGATA
>AWOL01S0039276.1:12518-25545 GCA_000715115.1 Nicotiana otophora | reverse complement strand
ACTTGGGTCTATGAAGTAGCTCCTTTTTTTGCTTCATTTTTAATTTGCAAAAACCAAAAAACACCCACTTCCAAGATTTCTGCTACTCAGACACTGGTTAAACTTAAAGACCAAGTAGCAGATCCATTTCTGACATACCAAGTAAAGAATTAAGAGACTGTTCAGTGCCCATAAAAGGAGTGTCCAAGATTCACTTTATTTAGTTGAGGTACAAAGTAATACCCTGAAATTGAGAGGACTGTGTTAAGAGTTAGTAATAGTATAATATATGGAAAGCGATGACGGCGTTGAACGCCGTTTTAAGCTTACTGTTGGTTGGTTACTGTTAGTGGCACTTTTCGGGAAAAGTCGATAGAGAAAGTAGCGGTGTAAATCAAGTACAACGAGCCCGATAAGTCGTTTGGTTTCCTATTGGACATGAAGAAAAATCTTCTTGACCTTTATCTATTTTCATCACCGAGAGATTGCCTAGTTTGTGTCCCTTTAATGAGTTTTAATACTTACCATGTTAAAAATTATGTATATAATAAAGGTCCTTAATTAAACCATTTATAAATTAATCATAGATAAATTTATACATTAAGTATTACTTGATGTAATTTGATAAAAATAACAACTACTATACTTAGGGCGGAGCTAAAAACCCGGCTATGAATTCGGCCGAACCCAATAGTTTTTGCTCAAACAGTATATTTATATTAGAATATTCATTAAATATGTACAAATATTAAGTTTAGAATCCAATTATTAGCACTTAAAGTCATCGTTCTAAACTTTCAAACCCAAAATCAAGATAAAATCTTGGGTCCGCCTCTAACTATAGTCACGACCCAAATTCCCTCAGTAAGATGTCATGATGGCACCTAGTCTTAGTAATTAGGTAAGCCTAACATTAACTGAATTAATAACAATATTTTACTGATATCTGACAATAAGGAATAGAAATCTCTATATAATTTACGATCCCAAAATCGGTAATACAAGTTATAAGCTCTACTGAGTTACTAGAAAACCTACAAATATAATTGTTTGAAATAGAGATAAAGCAATGCAAGTACAATATCAGAAGGTGACTCTGAAGCCTGCGAACGCAGCAACAGGTTTACCTTGAGTCTCCACAGCAAGATCCGTATTGCTAGCGAGCGGTCAACTGACTCCACATTACCTGGATCAGCACAAAAATGTGCAGAAGTGTAGTATGAGTACACCACAGTCGGTACCCAGTAAGTATCAAGACTAACCTCGGTGGAGTAGTGACGAGGTACAATCAAGACACTCACTAGTCAAATAACTTGTGCAATATAGCATACAAAAATAATAGAAAATAAATAGTAGTGGTAGCAACAATAATCGACTAGTGATGTAAACAACAAGGCAGCAAGAACACCATAAATATTGCTCAAACGAATAATGATCACAATCACAACCAATTAATCAAGTGATTCAAAATATACACCTTTTACCTACTATTTTTTTTCGAATAAAAATCTTTGGAAGAAAATCCTTTCAATTAAATATCCTATATCATAATCAGAATTAAGGGTCTCGGCCCATTTTTATATTCTCACGGCACCTCGTGTCCATATCTCTGTCACAACCGCACGAACAACTCTCGTGCCAAATTTATCAATACATAAAATCAACACGATCAATTTATTTTCAATAAAACTAAGGTTACAATTTAGAAATAGTTTGAGTGAAGAAAATGACATTTCAATTAAAATAAAGCATCACATAAGCTATTGATTTGGATATAAAACTTATTAAATTAAAATATAATAATATTTTTTTTTATTTAAAACAACTTCATCATTAAGAACAAGTACAAACCAGAAATACAAATCCTCGGAGTCTCGTACGAAAAAGCCAAAACCAACATAATACTACAAGAAATACAAAACATTTAATATTAATTTAAATAATACATCACGGAGAACACAGGAATTTACATATTACGGAAAAATAAAATAACCAAAGGCAAGTGCAGCCATAGAGAAATATCAACAAAAAGGGCACTTCCGAGTTACCTCTTCATAGTCTCAAATCATAAATATCAGCAATAACAATGTCCTTAGGCCATCACAAGTCATCACAAATCAATCCCCGACATAGCCCACCCTGTCTCGCCACGTGCACAATAATAAAGTAAATGTCCGCCTTGTCTCGCCGCACGCGCATAATAATATTCTCGCCTTATCTCGCCACATGCGCAAAACCACATATATAGCCCACTTTGTCACGCCACATGTGCATATATCAATAGTAACAATAGCACGACAGAAACCTCGTGCAAACACCCGAACAAACCTCTCAACAATATCATGCGCCAATATCACAACATCTCATAAATTGCACCTCAAGTGCTCAATTATCACAACATATCACAAATTGCACATCAAGTGCTCAAATATTATAACTTGCCACAGTAATCAACAATACATTAATTTCCACAATAAGGAGCCCATGGCTCGACCATAATGTGCACAAATCTTAACAAAAATGTCCGGGAGTGAATAACTCAATAGAATAATATTTCACAATTTAATACTTTACCTCAATATGATTTATGGCCTTTATAACTCAATACTAATTTCCACAATATGAACTGGAAAATAATTCATTAACGACCTTTTTAATCCAAAATTTTGGCAAATAGATTAATTCCTCATTTAAAAATAATAATAAATTATTTGCAAGTGAATAATCCATAATGAAATTATCTCCAAGAAATATCAACTTAACAAAAATACGGGATTCACATAAAAATCAAGGTGGCAATCACACTAAATTATCATATAAAAATAAATTCAACGAACAAGGATTTACTATGTTCCAATAATTTTCTAATTTAATACATAAGGGCGCCTACGAATTTCAACCAATGTAATTTGCACATATAAACCAAGTACGTACTCGTCACCTCGCGTACATGATTTTCAATTACACAATTTCCACATAAGACTCAATGCCTAAGGGGTAATTTCCCCCCGCTCAAGGTTAGGCAAGATACTTACCTCAAATCGTGAAATTCTTTACTCCATTGTGTCTTTGCCTCGCGGATTGGCCTCCAAAAGCCTCGTATCTAGTCACAATTAATTCGATTCAGTTAATACAAATTATTGAAATTAATTCCATATGAAAATACTAATTTTCCAACAAAATCCGAAATTTAACTCAAAATAATCGCTCGTGGGGTCTACGTCTCGGAACCCGACAAAAGTTACAAAATATGAACGCCCATTCAACTACGAGTTCAACCATATAAATTTTACCAAATTCCAACATCGACTCGACCCTCAAATCTTCAATTTAAACCAAGAGGGTTTTCTAAATCTTCCAACTTAAATCACCAATTAAATGTTAAAAACAACAATGGATTCGGGTAATTTGACCAAAATTGAGTTAAGAGCACTTACCCCATTGTTTTCCTTGAAAATCTCCCGAATATCGCCTCTTCCCGAGCTTCAATTCGTCAAAAATAAAAAATGGGACGAACTTAAACTTTTTGCCCAGCGATTCCTTCTTCGCGAACGCGGCCACTGCTTCGCGTTCGCGAAGCACAATTGTTGTTCTGCCCAAATTCCTCCTTCGTGAACGCGATCAACCACTCGCGAACACGGACCTTTACTGACCCCTCTCATCGTGACCACGGACCTTTACTGAACCCTCTCATCGCGAACGCGACCTCACCTCCGCGAATGTGTAGAATAATTGTAGGGGGTCCCCAGTTGCCTCTTCTATTCTTCGCGAACGCGTCACCCATCTCACATTCGTGGTGCACTCTCCTCCCAACCCTTCGCGAATGCATCCTCTTCTTCGCGAATGCGAAGAACAAACCTTCCACAGCCTCCATCTAAAATTCGCTAACGTGAGACCAATTTTGCGAATGCGTAAGAGGAAACCAGAACCAGCAAAATCTGATGCTTTAGCTATAACACCAAGTCAAATTCTAGGTTGTTAACCATTCGGGATCCACCTGAGGCACCCAGGACATCAACCAAACCTACCAACAAGTTCTAGTACATCATACAAACTTAGTTGAGCCTTCAAATTTCATCAAACAACGGTAAAAACACGAATCACACTACAATCCAAACTTAATGAACTTTGAAACTTCAAACTTCAACAACTGATGTCGAAACCTATCAAATCACGTCCGATTGACCTCAAATTTTGCACACAAGTAATATTTGACATTACAAACCTACTCCAACTTTCGAAATTAAAACCCGACCCCGATATCAAAAAGTCAACTCACCGGTCAAACTTCCAACTTAAAATTTTTATTTTAGCTATTTTAAGTCTAATTTAACTACGGACTTCCAAAATATTTTTCGGACACGCTTCTAAGTCCAAAATCACCATACGGAGCTATTGGAATCATCAAAATCCTATCCCGGAGTCGTTTGCTCGAAAGTCAAACTCTGGTCAACTCTTTTCATTTAAGCTTCAAAAATAAGGATTGTTCTTCCAATTTAATTCTGAACATTCCAAAAACCAAACTCGACTGCACACGTAAGTCATAATACGTATTACGAAGTTGTTCGGGACCTTATGTCGTTGTACGGGGCATAAATTCTTAAAACGACAAGTCGGGTCGTTACATTCTCCCCGTCTTAAACATGCGTTCGTCCTCGAACGTGCCAAGAATTATTCTGAGGACATTAAATTACCGAGTGCATTCTTACACACATAACTCGCGGGTGATTGTACGTCACCGCAAATTTAACATGGATCCGACAACGCCATCTTAGTTGAAGATTATTTCCTTCATCCATACTTATAAACTTTAAACCAAATTTCTTACACTCCAAATATTTTCCAAAGGCCTCATTTTCACATCAACACACGGTATTAGTTTCAACCGGCTGTAGCAACTCGTGCCTACACACACATCATACGTATGCCCATAACCACACCTCTGGTGATAATAGTTGTTCATAATTTATTTCCAGCATCCTCAATTAACCTCATATTAATCAATCCCCCATTTCAAATTTTTGCAATACTGACAGTAATTTACCCGGATTAACGAATCACATTTAACGCCACCTAGGCACTCACATCATGGGGCTAAAACTCAATAATTACGGCACAATTATGGCTACATATGCACAAAATCACATAAAAGAATTATTAATCAAGTCTAACGCGTGTGACTTTCTAAGTGTTTTAAAAGGCGTGGGCATAAGGCGGGGCGTTTTACATATGCCTCAGCAGGGCGTAAGCCCCATAGGTATTTAATTTTTAATATTTTATAAAATAATATAATGACAATTAATATTTATAAACAGGTAAAATTGCATAAAAAATGAAGAAAACTATATATATGTGTGCTCCATCCCCACAAAAAATTAATCAAAATAATCTATTATACATTACTTACAAGCACAAGTAATTTGAGTTTAAAAGAATAAAGTTTTCTATATGGAAGAACAAAAAGGATGATTAACCTGCAATTTGAACTTTGAATTTGGTGTTATGAAGAAAAATATAGTTCTCTTTGTATTTGTAAAAAAAATTAAATATTCGTTGCTTTTGAGAGATATTAGCAGACTAGCGAACAAGATAAAAAATTGAAAAAACCATGAATTAGGGCTTAAATCAATAAAGGGTCTTTACTTTTAAATTTAATACTTTTGAGTTCATTTTTAAACCTTTTGAGTAATTACCAAACTGACTTTTGAGAATTTGGGTATTATATGAAGAACTAATTCAACGAATTTTGTTTTAATTTGAAAAGGTCTCTGAGGCTTACTCCTTACTAAAAAAAACGCGCCCCGAACGCCCGAGCGTATGTCCTGAATGCCCGGGCGTACGCCCCAAATTGCGGGGCGTATGCCTCTTAAGACATTCGCCCCACACCATCGCCCCGGGGCCTTTTTGGTACTCCTCGCCCCGGGGCTCGCCCTAGAAACGCCTTTTAAAACAGAGCTCTCTATTAGTAATATAATACAAATTAAATTTCACAAAGGGAGAATTTAAACAAATAAATTTTTATCACAAGGACCTCGTCCTTATATAACTTCCACCGCGGCTCGTAGCCCGATTTAAATATTTTACATCATATAAAAATACGTGGTTCTTATCCTTAACTATGAATCACAAGTACTTTGCACACTGTGCAACCTGAAATTTTCCACCGGTTCAATTCCGCCAACAAAACTACAACACTTACTGGCTCCCACACCGGTAGAGCATCCAAATAGCAAATCGTAACCAAATTACTTAGGAATCACACCAAAACCTACCGTAATGGACAACAAAAATTCACTTCTGGTCTCGTAACTCTCAATAATGAATAAAAATAAAGCGATAGACACGGGCTACCACTTATAGAATCTCCCAACATGGGCAAATACATAAGTAGAATGCTAAATCATGAACTCACCCATAGGTGGAGCAACAAATAGGGGAACTCACCCTGATGAGCAGAACCGAAATAAAATACGAATGGTGCTCCTCTATAACAAATTAAAAGCATACATGCACGACTCCATCGGGTGTAGTGGCCTCAGACCTACTGTAGGAAACACATCAACGGGTCGGGCCTCCCCCTCTTGGGCGCCCTCTACTCGCCTGAATAGCCCGATGTGACACATTTGTCTGGAGTCTTGGACAATCTCTAACCATGTGGCTAGTATCTCCACACTCGAAGCAACCTCTCTGCTAACGTGGTTGTGGAAACTATGCGGTACGGGTACTCTGAGACCTATGGGCACCTGGGATACCGTACGAAACCTGAAGTGCAAACTGAACTGGCTGACCCACAAAACCTCTACCATGTCATATCTGCCTCCAAAATATGGACCAGTAGATCTCTCTGGTCTACGAGGCCTCCTATCCTTCCAGTCCTTTCCCTCTTGACCCCGCCTGTCCTCTCTCTCCTGGTCCCACATGCCCTCTAATCAGCGGGCGATCCTCACCACCTGCTAAAATGGAACATCTGACTCCAATTCCCGAGCCATGCTGAACCGAATATCATGTCTGAGTCCCTCAATGAATTCACGGACTCGCTCTCTAACTGTAGCGACCAAAACAGGTGCATGTCTAGCCAAATCACAGAATCTAACAATATACTCTGACACTGACATAGTGCCCTGGCGCAGCTGCTCAAACTGCGCGTGTTATGCATCCCGAAGGGGCTAAGGAACAAACTCTCTCAGGAACATCTCCGAAAACTGAGCCTATAAAAGTGAAGCTCCATCGGTCGGGCTACCCAACTCATACGCCCGCCACCATTGATATGCCTCTCCCTTAAGCTGGAATATAGTAAAAGCAACTCCACTCGTCTCCACAATACACATAGTGTGGAGAATGCGATGGCACTCCTCTAGAAATCCTTGTGCACCCTCTGAAGCCAAACCATTGAAGGTAGGAGGGTCATACTTCTTGAACCTTGCAAGTATAAGTTGTTCTTCCTCAGATGCTGCGACCCTAACCATGGGCTGAACTGGGACCACAGGCTGAGTCACCATGACTTCTAGAACCTGACCAATGAGGACTCGCTGCTCTGGAGTACGGGCGGCGGGAGTCTGAGTTGCTCCCTCGGTCTATGAAGTAGCTGGTGCGACCGAAATCAACCCCGCCCAAGTTAATGTACCAAACATACTCAGGAACTGTACTAGGGGGTCCTGAAGTCCAGGGGTAATAGCAGGCGCCTCTGGTACCTGTCCCCCAATCGGAGCTACAAGTTGCTCCTCAACTGATGCTCTAGTAGGTGCCCTAGCTGCGACATGTGCTCCCCTTCGGCTTCTGCCTCTGGCGTTACCTACTCCGGGAGCAGCGTCATCGCTAACTGCAGCTCGTTGAGAGAATAGAATGGCAAAACTCAAACTCCGAGATCAATAAACTCGCACAATAGGAATGAAGGAAGTGAAACTATCCTAATAGTCATGTAGCCTCTCGAAGATAAGTACAGACGTCTCCGTACCAATCCGCAAGACTCTACTAAACTGGCTTATGACTCGCAGCACCTATGAAAAGCTCTGCTACCAATTTGTCACAACTCAAATTCCCTCTGTAAGATGTCGTGATGGCACCTAGTCTTAGGGACTAGGTAATCCTAACATTAACTGAATTAATAATAATATTTTACTAATATCTGACAATAAGGAATAGAAATCTCTATACAATTTACGATCCCAAAATCGGTAATACAAGTCATAAGCTCTACTGAGTTACTAGAAAGCCTACAAATACAAATGTTTGAAGTAGAGATAAAACAGTGCAAGTACAATATCAGAAGGTAGTCTCTGAAGCCTGCGAACGCAGCAGCAGGTTTACCTTGAGTCTCCACAACAAGATTCGTACTGCTAGCGAGCGGTCAACTGACTTCACATTACCCGGCTCTACACAAAAATATACAGAAGTGTAGTATGAGTACACCACAGTCGGTACCTAGTAAGTATCAAGACTAACCTCGGGGGAGTAGTGACAAGGTACAGTCAATACACTGACTAGTCAAATAACGTGTGAAATATAACATACAAAAATAATAGAAAATAAATAGCAGTGGTAACAACAATAATCAACTAGTGATGTAAACAACAAGGCAGCAAGAACACCATAAATATTGTCCAAATAAATAATGATCATAATCACAACCAATTAATCAAGTGCTTCAAAATATACACCTTTTATCTACTAGTTTTGTTTTTCAAATAAAACGCTTTGGAAGAAAATCCTTTCAATTAAATATCTTATATCATAATCAGAATTACGGGTCTCAACCCCCTTTTATATTCTCACGACACCTCGTATCCATATCTCTGTCATAATCGCACGGATAACTCTCGTGCCACATTTATCAATATATAAAATCTGCACGATCAATTTATTTTCAATAAAATAAGGTTACAATTCTTAAACCAAGTAAGACATTTTAAACAAAGAAGAAAATGACATTTTAATTAAAATAACGCATCAGATAAACTACTGATTTGGATATAAAACTTATTAAATTAAAATATAATAGTAATTTCTTTTATTTAAAACAACTTCATCATTAAGAACAAGTAAAAATCAGAAATACAAATCCACAGAGTTTGGTACGAAAAAGCCAAAGTCGACATAATACTAGAAGAAATACAAAATACTTAATATTAATTCAAATAATACATCACGGCGAACACAGAAATTTACATATTACGGAAAAATAAAATAACCAAAGGCAAGTGCAGCCGTAGAGAAATATCAACAAAAAGGGCACTCCCGAGTTACCGCCTCGTAGTCCCAAATCATAAATATCAACAACAAAAATGCCTCCAGGCCATCACAAGTCATCACAAATCAACCCCCGATATAGCCCACCTTGTCTCGCCACGTGCGCAATAATAAAGTAAAGGCACGCCTTGTTTCGTCGCACACGTATAATAATATTCTCGCCTTGTCTAGCCACATGCGCAAACCCATATATATATACCGCCTTGCCATGCCGTATGTGCATATATCTATAGTAACAATAGCACAACAGAAACCTCGTGCAAATAACCAAACAAACCTCTCGACAATATCACGCGCCAATATCGCAACATCTCATAAATTGTACCTCAAGTGCTCAATTATCATAACATATCACAAATTGCACATAAAGTGCTCAAATATTACAACTTACCACAGAAAAATCAACAATACATTAATATCCACAATTAGGAGTCCATGGCTCGACCATAATATGCACAAATCTTAACAAAAATGCCTGGGAGTGAACAACTCAACAGAATAATATTTCATAATTTAATACTTTACCTCAATATAATTTACGATCTTTATAACTCAATACTAATTTTCACAACATGAACTGAAAAATAATTCATCAAGGAACAACGTCTTTTTTAATCCAAAATTTTGGCAATTAGATTAATGCCTCCTTCAAAAAGATTTTAATAAATTATTTGCAAGTGAATAATCCATAATGAAATTATCTCCAAGAAATATCAACTCAACAAAAATACGGGATTCACATAAAAATCAAGGTGGCAATCACACCAAATTATCATATAAAAACAAATTCAACTAACAGGGATTAACTATGTTCCAACAATTTTCCAATTTAATACATAAGGGCGCCTACGAATTTCAACCAATAAAATTTGCACATATAAATCAAGTACGTATTCGTCACCTCGCGTACATGATTTTCAATTACACAATTTCCCTATAAGACTCAATGTCTAAGGGGTAATTTCCCCCACTCAAGGTTAGGCAAGATACTTACCTCAAACCGTAAAATTCTTTACTCTGTTGTGCCTTTGCCTCGCAGATTGGCCTCCGAAAGCCTCGTATCTAGTCACAATTAATTCGATTCAGTCAATACAAATTATTGGAATTAATTTCATATGAAAATATTAATTTCCAATAAAATCCGAATTTAACTCAAAAAATCGCCTATGGGGGTCACGTCTCGGAACCCGACAAAAGTTACAAAATATGAACGCCCATTCAACCACGAGTTCAATCATACAAATTTTACCAAATTCCAATATTGACTAGACATTCAATTCTTCAATCTAAACCAAGAGGGTTTTCTAAATCTTCCAACTTAAATCACCAATTAAATGTTAAAAACAACCATGGATTCGGGTAATTTGACCAAAATTGAGTTAAGAGCACTTACCCCGTTATTTTTCTTGAAAATCTCCCGAAAATCGCCTTTTCCCGAGCTCTAATTCATCAAAATGGATGTTCAGAACTTAAACTTTCTGCCCAGCGATTCCTTCTCCGCGAATGCGGCCACTGCCTCGCGTTCGCGAAACACAATTTTTGTTCTGCCCAAATTCCTCCTTCGCAAACGCGGCATCTCCCTCGCGTTCGCGAAGCATAAATGCTTCTGTCCCAAAATCCTTCTACGTGAACGCGGACCTTTACTGACCCCTCTCATCGCGAACGCGTAAAATAATTGTAGGGGGTCCCCGGTTGCCTTTTCTCTTTTTCGCGAACGCGTCACACATCTCGCGCTCGCGGTGCACACTCCTCCCAAATATTCGCGAACGCGTCCTCTTCTTTGCGAACGCGAATAACAAACCGTCCATGGCCTCCATGTACACTTCGCGAATACGAGACCATTCTCGCGAACGCGTAAGAGGAAACCAGAATCAACAAAATCTAATGCTTAATTATAACACCAAGTCAAATTCTAGTTTGTAAACCATCCGGAATCCACCCGAGACACCAGGACATCAACCAAACCTACCAACAAGTCCTAGTACATAATACGAACTTAGTCGAGCCTTCAAATTTCAGCAAACAACGCTAGAAACACGAATCGCACTCCAATCCAAACTAAATGAACTTTGAAACTTCAAACTTCAACAACTGATGCCGAAACCTATCAAATCACGTCCGATTGACCTCAAATTTTTTACACAAGTCATATTTGACATTGCAGACCTACTTGTCACGATCCAAAATCTCACCACAGGCGTCGTGATAGACCTAGTCTCTAAGACTAGGTAAGCCGATTTCTATTACATTCTGAAGCCATTTGTTTTAATTAAATAAGTAACCGAAACTAACAGCGGAATAATATGAATATACAACCTCTCAAGACTGGTAGTACTGAATCACGAGCTCTAACTGAATACATGGAATGATCACGAGGAGCGAATATACAATACTGTTTGATTACAAATTAACAGTACAATGAAATGAAAAGACTCCAAGGGACTGCGACGGCCAAGCAGATCTACCTTAAACCTTTACGCTCGCGCTTTAACTCTGCTCAAGTCTGATATCTCCAATACCTGGCTCTGCACAAAAATGTGCAGAAGTGTAGAGTGAGCACACAACAGCGGTGCCCAGTAAGTATCAAGACTAACCTCAATGGAGTAGAGACGAGGTACAGTCAAGACACTCACTAGTCTAATAACATGTGCAATATAATATACAAAATAATAGGAAACAAATAACAACAAAGCAACATGAAACAACCAGTGATATGCACAGTAGACAACAAGAATACCATTAATATCTCTCAACTATTAATAATTATAATTACACCCAATTAAATCAAGTACTTCAAATAAATATCTTTCACATATAATTCATCCAAATAATTCTCTTTCAAATATAATTCTTTCATATAATACTTTCTAAGTAAAATTCCTTCCAAATAAATATTTTGAATATAATTCTTTCAATTAAAAAGTCACAATGTGACACCTTATTTCAAAATCATAAAAACAAATACGGGTATGAGCCTATTTTCATATTTTTCATAAATACGGGTCTCCGCCCTTTTTCATATTTTTTTATAAACACGGGTCTCAGCCCATTTTTCATATCTGCACGGCATTTCGTGCCCATAATTAAATCATCATATTTTTCCGGCACCTCGTGCCCTCATTTCATATCTCAACTGTACGGACAACTCACGTGCCAATATCCTCAATGTAAATAAGATCCACGTGATCAATTTATTTTTAATAAAGTAAGGTTAAAATTATTTAAATCACGTAAGAAATCAACAAAAGGATAAGTTTATTTTAGAAATCGTTTGAGAGAGAAAAAATGATATTTTCTTTAAAATAAAGCATCAGATAAACTACTGATTTGAATATAAAATTTATTAAATTAAACATACTGGAAATTTTCTTTTATTTAAAATAACTCAATGATCGAAGACAAGCACAACCCAAAATATACAAATCCTTAAAGTCTCGTACAAAAAAGTCAAGGTCAACACAATACATCAAGAAATAAAAAACACTTAATATTAAGTCAAATAATATATCACGGAAAATACAAGAATTTACAAACTACGGAAAAATAAAATAACCAAGGGCAAGTGCAAACATAGTCCCGAAGTAAGTGCTCAATAGGGGATCTCCCGAGGTACCGCCTCGTAGTCCCAAAATAAATATGCAACAACAATAATGCCCCCAGGCCATCACAAAGCAATCCCCGTCAAAGCCCCCTCTTGTCTCGCCACGTGTGCAATAGTAAAGTAAATGCCCGTCTTGTCTCGCCACACGTGCATAATAATGTTCCCACCTTATCTCGCCACATACGCAAACCCACATATATA
>AWOL01S0039272.1:141598-163983 GCA_000715115.1 Nicotiana otophora | reverse complement strand
GCACCAGCTGTGCCCATTGTGATTCCAAGCCTTCACGAGGCTTTGGCCTAGATATTGACTGTTGTCACTAGCCTTGCTCAGGCAGTTTTAGTTCTGGCCGCGCCAGCCACTTCTCAGGTCGGGGGAGGTACTCAGACTCCCGCCACTCATACTCTAGAGCAGGCAATGCATGGACTCCAGACACCGGGGGTATTGCCAGTCTAGTCGGTTACAGTTTTTCAGGCCCAGGTGGGTCCCATTATGAGTGATGAGGAGCAGAAGAGACTAGAGAGGATTGGGAGGCTCAAGCCTCCGACATTAAGTGGGGCTGAGTCAGAGGATGCTCAGGACTTCTTGAATAGGAACCAGTGGATTTTTCACACAGCGGGTATTCTGGAGACTAGTGGGGTCTCATTTACTACTTTTTAGCTGACGGGGGTAGCCTTTAGATTGTGGGAGGCCTATGAGTGGAGCAGGACAGCTGATGTTGTACCACTTTCATGGCACGAGTGCTCCGTTCTCTTCTTGGAGAAAATTGTGCCACCGACCCGCATGGAGGAGTTATGTAGGCAGCTTGAGCAGCTATGCCACACGATCTGGTTGGTTATCATAGAGAGGGAGAGGATTAGGAGGTTCATTGATGGCCTCAGCTATGGGTTGCATTTTGTTATGACTTGGAAAAATACATCAGGTGCTAGATTCGATGAGGTGGTTGATATTGCTCGGCAACTAGAGCTGGTCTGTAGTCAGGAGCATGAGGAGAGGGAGGCTAAGAGGCCTCGTGGCTCGGGTAGTTTTAGCGGTGTTCCTTCTGGGGGCAGTCCTACCACGGCAGGGGTCGTCCTTACAGGCCCGCTCAGATGGCTCATCCGGTTCATCGGGGTGCATCAGCTAGCCATGGTTATTATAGTGCCCATCTGGGCCAGTCATCTCTCAGTGCTCTTCTAGCTTAGAGTTCATCCTGTGCTCCATCGGTTCACGTTTCATTTGTGCCAGGTCTTTTTAGAAATTATTCTGGTTCTCAGGGCCCGATTCAGTCCCTTACCACCAGGCGGGAGTTGCTTCGAGTGCGGGAAGTTTGGGCATGTGTGGAGATAGTGTCCCCGTCACTTTGGAGGTCCAGTTCAGCATAGAGGTAAGGCTATGACTTCCGTACCAACTACTTCACCACCCGCCCAGCAAGCTCGGGGTGGGGCTTAGGAAGCTAGAGGTCACCTTAGAGGGGGAGGCCGATCAGCTGGTAGTCAGGCTCGATTCTATGCTATTCCTGCCAGTCTATAGGTTGTTGCTTCAGATGTGGTGATCACAGGTATTGTTTTAGTGTGCCACAGAGATGCTTCCATATAATTTGACCCCGATTCTACTTATTCCTATGTATCATCCTATTTTACTCGTTATTTAGATATGCCCCGTGAGTCCTTAGTTTCACATGTTCATGTATCTACGCCGGTAGGAGATACTATTATTGTGGACTCTGTGTATTGGTCGTGTGTGGTGACCATTGGAGGATTGGAAACTAGAGTTGATCTCTTATTACTTAGTATGGTTGATTTCGACGTGATTTTAGGTATGTTTTGGTTGTCTCCATGTCATGCTATTTTGGATTGTCACACTAAGACCGTGATGTTGGCGATTCCGAGGTTTCCAAGGATCGAGTGGAGAGATTCTCTGGATTTTGTTCGCAGTATGTTTATATTTGAAGACCCAATGGATGGATGGGAAGGAGTATTTGTCATATTTGGCCTTTGTGAGAGATGTTGGTGTTGATACTCCTACTATTGATTCTGTTCCGATAGTGCGAGATTTTTCGGGTGTGTTTCCTGCAGACCTGCCAGGCATGCCACCCGATAGGGATATTGATTTTGGTATTGACTTGGTGCTGGGCACTCAGCCCATTTCTATTCCTCTGTATCATATGGCACCAGTAGAGTTGAAGGAATTGAAAGAGCAGCTTCATGAGCTTCTTGATAAGGGGTTTATTAGGCCTAGCGTGTCGCCTTGGGGTGCACCGGTTCTATTTGTGAAGAAAAAGGATGGTACTATGCGGATGTGCATTGATTATAGGCAGTTGAACAAAGTTACAACTAAGAACAAGTATCTTTTGTCGCGCATTGATGATTTATTTGACCAGTTTCAGGGAGCGAGGGTGTTCTCAAATATTGATTTGCGGTTTGGGTATCACCAGTTGAAGATTCGGGACTCATATATTCTGAAGACGGCATTTAGGGCCCGCTATAGTCACTATGAATTCCTCATGATGTCTTCTGGGCTGACCAACGCCCCAGCAGCATTCATGCATATGATGAACAATGTATTTCAGCTATATCTTGATTCGTTTGTCATAGTATTTATTAGTGATTGACGAGGCCAATGCGTATAAGATTTAGCTACTCATACTCTGTCAAATTCTAGTATAGTTTATGATATCGTCCCACAGAGATTGGAGAATCTAGCTACAAACTTATAATATTCTTACTGCTATTTGAGAGAATCAAATTGATGAAGTTTTGTTTGTTGAAAATTTAAATTGCTTAAGTTGAAACAAAATAACTTTCGGAAGATTTAGGTTTAAAAGGGGTTGGGAATCATTGAATTCACTTGATAACGTGATAATAATAAAATATTAGCTTCTATATGTATTTCTCTTAGGAATAACTGCTTATTGTTAATACAATTATACTTTGCTCACTAAGAAATAATCAATTAATAACACTCCACGAGGTTATGTAAATCAATTGATATATGACTCGTGACGATTAAACTGGAATAATTTTCTTGCATGAATTGTGCTAAAAGATAGCGAAAACCTCTTGCGATTACTTTTTACTAAAAATCAATAATCTTGCCAACTACAACTCCTCTGACTTGTTTGTGGAAAGAACTGGCCCTTAAATACGGGTGGAAGGCCAAAATCATGGTAATTTTAGTTTACCTTGCTTCCATTTTTTTTGTATATGGAGAACTTGGTTGAACCCTTCTGACTTGTTCACGAAATTAAGTCTACCTACGGGCTCTGTTGCTGTCCCCAAGAAGGACGTTTTGGCTAATCCTGTTGATGCGGCGAGGCTACTTCAGGAAGCACTTACTCGAACATGTATCTCCGGGCCTGTTTCACGTGCAAACACTTCTTTACAGAGTCCCCGACTGGAGGATAAGAAACCAAAGAGAAGACGTTCCTCCGCGGCCGGGGAAAAGAATAAGAGGGCAAAGACTGATGCCCCCGAGTCATCTTTGGTGGCGATGACGACTGGTCCTCTTTTCGGACCGATCATAGACACCGTGATGATTGATGATGAAGAAGAAGCTAGCGATGAGGGAGCTTCTCTACATAGAAGGAGACGATCCTCATCATCTCAATAGGATACTCGACCTATTGAGATAGTTACACCAACTGGAGATGATGTCTCGGCACTTTGGGGAGAATATGATTTGGTAGAAAATACCAACTCCTATATTCGGGCCCCAATTGCTGTAATCAATGCTACAGGGCTAAGTACCGGGTCCTTGCCGTCTTTGGTTGGCGAGCATCCAACATGCAGCACTGTATTTGATGCAGCTGCTTCTCACTCTTCAACTCCATCAGCTTCATCTCCACCTTCACCAACACCAACAACTGCTACATCACTTCCATCCTCAACCACTCTTCCACCAACAGTTGCTACATCACCTCCATCGGCCACATCTAACCATGAAGAAGGTCTTCCTCTTCCACAGTTCCCAGTTCATAGGAATTTGGGGCAAAATTATGCTGCCCTTCTGAAGATCCACAAAGGAGGAGGAACGTTACTCTTTCGGTCTCTACCGGATGCAACTTGCTATCCCGGCCGGTGGAGCTTGCTAATTATCTGAAGCCTTTGGCTTCAGAAAAAGACTGGGAAAAGATTCAGGCAATCTCGGGAGAGTGCTTATTGAACACTGCCATGCACAACGCCGCAGCGGTACGTTCTTTTCTTCCTTCATTACTTCTTCTACTTTTGTATGAATGTATTCTATGTTTTACTTCTTTTTGTTTTGTAGGTCAACTTTATTGCTTCTGAGGGCCTTCAAATGTTGATTCGTGTAAAGGAAGAACTTACTTCTGAATGGAATCAGCTTTTGGTAGAACGAGAGCAAACTGTTCTCCGCCTCTCGGAACAGGAAAGCAAAGCTACTGAGGCCGTTGTTTTGGAGGCTCGTTTGCGGCAAAGCGAGCAAGAAATGGTAACCCTTAGAAAATAAATTGGCCCGCTGAGGGTTATATTTGATGAAGCTAAGGCCAAATGGGTTGAAGTCCTTGACACCATTCTTGGTGCAACCGAGCACGAGGCTGCTACTGTTGAAAAAGTAACTAACTTAGAAGCAGCATTAAACTCCAAAATCGAAGAGCTTGCTACTGTGGGGGCGAAACATTCCCATCTAGAAGAGAAGTACAAGAAAACTATCAATCATAATAGGCTGTTTAGTTTAACTATCTGCGACCTTGACGTTAGCCTCAAATCTGCTAGGTCCGCCCGGGAAAGCCTTTCTGTCGAGTTTACCCGACTCAAAGAAGAACTTAAGTGTCGAGCGGCTTCCCTAGTCGTTGAAAAAACTTACGCCATGTACGGCATGAGGAGAAAACCTTGGAGGAGGCCAAAGTTGGTATCATCGCCTTTGATGTCGTAATTGCTAAGGCCCGAGAACTTGAGTTAGATGCTAAAAATGGACTCCCGGTGCAATCTGATGCTCCTGGTTCTTTTGGTTTCGGTTCAGAGTTTTTGGAAACTGAAGAGGGATCGAAAGGTGACGATGCTGAAGATCAAACTGTGAAAAACGTCAAGCCATCGGTGGACCCACCTACTTCTCTCGGGAATGCGGACACTTCTCTTCCTACTGGTTCCGGAGGCGTTGTAGTTTAGCTTTTCTTTTCTTTTTCCCATTTTGAACTTTTACCATTTTGGCACGTTCTTGTAAATAAAGACATATTTTTTCTCAAATATCGTTTGAGGCTTACTTTCGTTTGAATATCCATGCAAGTCTTTAATCTTTGTATTTGCTCAAGAGTTCAGTGCACGTTTTCCTGTTCATGCTTTACTATGTGTAGTCTCGAATTTGTTCTCCTCGAAGCACTTTGGTACCGAGCATTATTTCCTTTATCTGAGGGTTTCTATAAGTATTTGCGCAAGTTTACTTTTTGCGTCCTTTTCATACGTGGCTTCGGGTGTATTTTTCCCCGAAGGCATTTTTGATTCCGGGCATAGATTCTTCCGGAACCAACCCTTTAATGTGAGGGTTTTTATAAGAGAGGGACAGTCTTATGGATGTTGTCTTCCTAGTATGCTTTCTATTACTTCCTAGTTGAAAACCTTGCCAGAAAAAACCCAATTGGGACAAAAACTGAACGAAGGAAAAAAGAGTGCAGCACATACTTTCCGCTTGAATAATGTTCATCAACAATAATATCTTTTGAGGTGTGCCATGTTCCAGTTGCTAGGCAACTTGTCTCCATTCTGGTTCTCCAACTCGTATGATCACTTCCCAGTGATAGCTGAAATCCGGTAAGGACCTTCCCATGTTGGACCTAACTTCCCCGCGTTGAGCTCCCGGGTGTTTTGGGTTACTTTCCTCAGAACCAAGTCTCCTACTTTGAAATAACAGAAGTTGGTTCTTCGATTATAATATCGCTCCATTCTCTGCTTTTGAGCTACCATTCTTACATGTGCCAAGTCCTTGCATTCCTCGAGCAGTTCCAAGTTGATTAACATCGCCTCATTGTTCGATTCTTCATCTGCCCGAAAATATCTCAAAGTAGCTTCGCCTACTTCCATAGGGATTAGGGATTCAGCACCATACACAAGGGAAAAAGAAGTTTCTCCTGTACTCGATTTGGCCGTTGTTCGATAGGACCATAGAACTCCGAGCATTTCTTCGGGCCATTTGCCTTTTGCCGCTTCCAACCTTTTCTTGAGGTTTTGAATAATCACTTTGTTTGTTGACTCCACTTGACCATTTGTGCTCGGATGATAAAGGGAAGATGTGATCCTCTTTATCTTCAAATCTTCGAGGAACTTTGTAACTTTTGCACCGATAAACTCTGGCCCATTATCTCATGCTATTTCTTTTGGTATTCTGAATCTGCAAATTATATTTTCCCACAGGAAGTCGACCACTTTGCGTTCTCCGATCTTCTGATAAGGACTTGCCTCCACCTATTTAGAAAAATAGTTAGTCATAATTAAAAGAAACCTTATCTTTCCAGGAGCCGGTGACAGTGGTCCGACGATATCCATCCCCCATTTCATGAACGGCCATGGGGACAAAACCAAATGTAAGGGTTCTTTCGGTTGGTGTGCTAGCGGTGCGTAGCATTGGCACTTATCACATTTTCATACGAAGTCTTTGGCGTCTTGTTCCATACTAGGCTAGTAATATCCTGCCTGTACCAACATCAGCACCAAAGAATTTGCGCCCGAGTGATTGCCGCATATTCCTCCGTGGACTTCTCTCATGACATAATTAGCTTATGACGCTCCTAAGCATCGGGTCGGCGGGCCATGGAAGCATTTTCTATACAATT
This sequence comes from Nicotiana otophora, assembly GCA_000715115.1. Classification (NCBI taxonomy): domain Eukaryota; kingdom Viridiplantae; phylum Streptophyta; class Magnoliopsida; order Solanales; family Solanaceae; genus Nicotiana; species Nicotiana otophora. The sequence continues at coordinate 157,469 of AWOL01S0039272.1, read as the reverse complement.
GGCCTCTCTTGAAGCTATAACGTATAGCTTTGGTGCGTAACGCCCGTGATACTTTGGGGTCTTCGGCAACTTTCCGTGCTTGAGATAATTGATTATTTCATTTCTCTAGTCCCAGACCAGACTAGTCAAATTTACCTCATAGTAACCATCTGTATCCAGGACTGAGCTCATCAGTTATACTACCATCCCGAATTCTGATCCTTTTATTTTCGTCGATGATCCTAAGTTTGCTAATGCATCCGTGTATGCGTTATTCTTTCTCGGGATGTGAGTGATTGACCACTCCCGGAATCGCACCAAAAGAGCCTGGACCTTTACCATGTATTGTTGCATACGTTCTTCATAATTTCGATAACCTCGAAATCAAGTCCCCGGGCCAATTTGAGCCTTGCAATCAAAGCTTCATACTCTGCTTCATTGTTAGTTAAAGGGATTGTTCTGATGGCTTGCCTTAGGATTTCCCCCGAAGGCGTGATTAAGACTATTCCGATTCTAGACCTCTATATATTAGAATCTTCGTCCGTAAATAAGGTCCAGACCCCCGATGTCGATTCCGACACCATTACTGCCTCCTTGGTTGCCAGAGGAAACAGTCCCGGACTGAAACCGGCCACGAAGTCAGCCAAGACTTGCGACTTAATTGCACTTGGTTTGTATTCTATGTCGAACTCACTCATTTCGACGGCCTATTTGGCCAATCTTCCCGAGAACTCAGGTTTATGGAAGATGTTCCGCAAAGGAAAAGTAGTCACCACAGCTATCGGGTGACATTGGAAGTAGGGCCTCAGCTTTCGAGCGGCGACTACGAGAGCTAAGGCCAGTTTTACCAAATGTGGGTAGCGAGTTTCTGCTCCTGTTAAAATTTTGCTAACGTATAAATAGGAAATTGCGTACCTTTGTCCTCCCGGACTAAAACCGCACTTACCGCAACTTCTGAAACCACAAGGTAGACTAGCAATATTTCACCTTCTTTTGATTTTGAGAGCAATGGAGGGCTTGATAAGTACTTCTTCAGATCCCTCAGAGCCTGCTGGCACTCTGGTGTGCATTCGAAATTATTCTTCTTTTTGAGCAGTGTGAAGAAGCGATGACATTTTTCTGATGACCGAGAAATGAACTTGCTCAAAGCCGACAATCTTCTTATGAGCCTTTGGACTTCCTTTACGTTTGACAATTGATGCGAGATATCCTCTATGGCCTTGATTTTGTCGGGGTTTAACTCAATTCCCCTTTGTGAGACCGGAAATCCCACAAACTTACCGAAACTAACCCCGAACGTGCACTTCTTGGGATTAAGTTTCATGTTATGCTTCCTCAAGATGTCGAATGTTTCTTGCAAATGCTTAAGATGGTCACCTGCATTCTAAGACTTAATGAGCATATCGTCTATATAAACTTCCATAGTCTTTCCTATTTGCTTTTCGAACGTCTTATTTACGAGCCGTTGATAAGTGGCTCCGGCGGTTTTCAACCCGAAGGACATTACATTGTAACAATATGTACCGAAATTTGTTATAAACAAAGTTTTTTCCTGATCTTTCGGGTTCATCTTGATTTGGTTGTACCCGAAATAAGCATTGAGGAAACTCATCAACTCATGCCCGGCCGTGGCATCAATCATTTGATCGATATTTGGTAGTGGGAACGAGTCTTTCGGTCATGCCTTATTAAGGTCTTTATAGTCTACACACATGCGAAATTCATTGTTCTTATTAGGAACTACCACTACAATAGCTAGCTAGTCCAAATATCTTACCTCTCGGATCGAACCGATTTTAAGAAAGAAAGTTACCTTTTCTTTGACGAATTTATTCCTTGCATCGGCAATAGGGAATTTCTTCTGCCTTACCGGAGGTACGTCGAGATCCAAACTCAACTTGTGCACAACTATTTCTGTCGGGATACCTGTCATATCCTCGTACGACCATGCAAAACAATCATCATTAAATTTAAGGAATTCAATAAAACCAGACCTGAGCTCCGGGTGCAATCCTGTCCCTAAATAGAATTTTCTCTCTAGGAATTCCTCGAATAATGCAACTTGCTCCAGTTTCTCTGTCGTAGACTTCATTGCGTCCGTCTCTTCTGGAACTTGGAAATATCTTGGCACCTGATATTGTTCTAACGACTCTGCTTCTGGGCTAACTCCTTCTAGCTCGGGAATAGGTGCTGGTTCATGTAATTGTTATGCCGTGTGTTCCTTTCCTTTTCTACTGGAAACTGAGATTGCATTCATCTCCCTTGCTGCCGATTGATCACCTCTTATTTGCTTGATTCCTTCGGGCATTGGAAACTTCGGCAATTATTGATATGTTGAGGGTACAACTTTCATCTCGTGTAACCATGGCCTTCCCAGGGTGGTGTTGTATCCCATGTCACCATCTACTACTTCAAAGAGAGTTGTTTTCATTACCCCTTCAACGTTTGTGAGCAGCAAAATCTCTACCCGGGTCTTCACGCTCGCAAGGTTGAATCCAGTGAGGAGTTTTGTTTCCGGGATAATGCTTACGGTGATATTAGCTTGCTCCAATACTCTCCATTGTATGATATTAGCCGAACTTCCTGGATCCACCAGAACACGTTTAATCTTAAAATCTAACACATTTAAAGAAATTACCAGTGCGTCGTTGTGTGGTAACAACAATCCGTCTGCGTCCTCCTCTGTGAAGGTGATATCGTCTTCCCGGAGCCTTTTACTATGCGTTATTGATACTTTCATCTTCTTTGCTGCCAAAAGGTGACCTCGTTAATCTCATCCCTCCCCCTCTCCCCCCCCCCCGAAGATCATATTGATCATCTGATGTGGGAGTTTTTCTCCTACTTTCGAAGGTTCCGCGTCGTCTTTGTTACGACCATAATTGTTCTTAGCTCGACCACTCAAGAATTCTCTAAGGTGACCATTCTTTAATAGTGTTGCCACCTCCTCTCGGAGGTGCTGGCAGTCCCCTTTCCGGTGACCGTTCGTCCCATGGTAATCGCACCATAAGTTGGAATCTCTCTGGCTGGAATCGGATCTCATGGCTGACACTAACTCCACTATACTGACGTTAAAGTTATATTCCGACAACTTGGGGTAAGAAGGATCCGGAGACCTCGACGTCTCCTTATCCTGGAGTGATCTATTATTTTGACCACGATCGGTCCTTCTGTCAACAATGAACTTGTTTGCTACCCGGAAGTTTCTGCCATGGCCTTTGGTCTGCTCGTAGGGCAAAAACCGTCCCCTCAAAGTTCGTTTATCCGCGTCGTAGTCATCCTTTGATTTTTCTCTGCTCTTCTCTCGACCTTTGGTCGATGATGTGGAACTGACTTGGTCATCTTTAATCCTTATCTTTGACTCGTACCGGTTATGGACATCTGCCTAAGTTATTGCTTGGAACTCAAGCAGACTCTCCTTCAGCTTCTGGGAAGCATCTGAGCTTCTCGGGTTCAAACCTTTGGTGAATGCTTCAGCTGCCCATTGATCCGGGACAGTTGGGAGCAACATTCTTTCTTTCTGGAATCGGGTAACGAACTCTCGTAATAATTCGAATTCTTCCTGTGCGATCTTGAATATGTCGGCCTTTCGGGATTGTACTTTCTGGCCCCGACATAAGCCTTGATGAAAGAATTCGCGAGCATATCAGAGGAATCTATGGAATGCTCGGGTAATAATGAATTCCACGTTAGGGCTCCCCTCGTGAGAGTTTCTCCAAATTTCTTTAGCAGCACAGATTCAATTTCATGAGGAGCTAGATCATTTCCTTTTGCCGCTGTTGTTTAGGTGGTAATATGCTCCTGTGGGTCTAAAGTCCGGTCATACTTTGGCACTTCAGACATTTTGAATTGTTTCGGGATTAGTGCTAATGCCGCACTTGGCTTGTATGGTAATTGAGTATACTTCTTCGAGTCCGGGCCCTTCAATATTGGTGGCGCACTCGGGATTGGTCAATGCGGGCGTTTACTTCCCTCATAAACTGTAACAGTTCATTCTTGAACGGATCATTCTCGTTGTTGAGACCTGATCTGCTCCCCCCGGCCCCGTCGGAGCCAACTTCGCCCCTGGGAGTATTGTTGTCGACTCTCTGCATTGTTTGGTTTGCAGGAGCACCGAGAGGAATTAGATTTCGTCTGTTTCCATTATTTGAAGCCCCCGATAGTGCCTGCTTTAGTTCCGTCATAAGTTGGTCCTGCCACGTGAGATGGCCTAGAATGATTACTTGTTGTTCTCGCAGGATCCTCAACGCATCCACGACATGCTCCTCATCAGCGTCATCAGGTGTTGTCTCTCGAACCTGTCGAGGGTTCTGCCTGTCATGCACCGGCATGGCATTATTTCCCTCGTTGCGGGTGTCACTGATTGAATCCTCGAAATGAGGCTGATCCCCTCGAATTTTTGGGTTGTACGTGTTGTTAACAGTGTTATCTGCTATTTTTTACAATTTTTTCTAAAACAAATAATCAAATCGTGTTAGTAAAAAAGGCAAAGATCAATTTAATTGCACGGTTGTCTAGGCCCCACGGTGGGCGCCAAACTGTTTACCCGTAAAACAGTACAGTTGAATTTATACGCGATTTCTAGGTAAGTGAAATAATTTGATCCTGAAATAATGCAATAATTGAAGAAATGTACAATACTTAGCCTTGAAATACAAACGAAACGATAGAGATGACAGTTCCGGGAATAAGATTTTCGGGCACAGCAAGGATGAGATCAAAAAGTAAGAAAGTAAGATTGTATTAAGCAATGTATAGAATATAATATAAGTTTTGCCAGAAAATTCTTATCCCTTACAATGATAATTGAGCGCACTATTTATAGCTATGTCTAGGGAAGAAGGTCCTAGGATCGTACCCTCTTTTAATGTCAATTATGAAGGTCATTGATGAAGACGTAACGGTGAGAATAAATGCCAAATTCTCTGTAACGGACCGTCGCTCTTAATGCTGCAGAATATTCCCTATTAAATGCTACCGGGCGCAGAACATTTAACACATCTTTATGAACGTTATCCTTTCCGGTGACAAGCGGAATGGATACGTTCGATCTTCGGCCATCCCCATCTTGGGTTCCACGTGTCCTCTCTTTAGACGACCACGTGTCATATCATATTTCACCATATACAAATATATTTACATAACCGCAATTATTCACATTATATATAGGTGAATAATTTTGAAACATTAAATATGGTCTTGACTAGTAAGTTGTATTTGGTTAAACGGTCGTACTTAGTTGTGAAAAAACTTTTTATGTGGTTCCAATTATGCAGATTCTGTAAATTCATTTAATGTTATGCAAGAAATGATTTTTAGAGGAACTGATACTACGGCACTCTTAACGGAGTGGGTTATGGCGGAGCTTATATTACACCCTAAGGTGCATAAGAAGTTACAAAAAGAAGTTGATGATGTCACAATAGGTAAAGCTGTGACTGATGCTGACGTTGCTCGGATGTCGTACTTACAGGCAATTGTGAAGGAGACTTTAAGGGTTCATCCACCAGGTCCACTTCTCTCCTGGCCAAGACTTTCTATAACTAACGTTCAACTAAGCAATGGCATGGTTATTCCCTCTCATACGACTGCAATGGTTAACGTGTGCAATATTACACACGATTCCGATGTGTGGGAAAATCCACTTGATTTCAAGCCTGAGCGTTTCATGGAGGCTGAAGGTGGTGCGAATGTTGACGTGAGAGGTGGTGACCTCCGCTTGGCACTGTTTGGGGCAGGGAGGAGAGTATGCCCGGGGAAGAATTTAGGATTGGTCACAGTGATTCTATGGTTGGCCAAGTTGATGCAGAATTTCGAGTGGGTCCCGAATGAGGTCCATCCAATTGACTTGAAAGAAGTTCTGAAATTATCTTGTGAGATGAAGAATCCCCTTGTTATGGCCATTCAGAGGAATGTTCCGTTTTAGGGTTCTCCGTGTGTCTTACTTTTATTTCTATTTTTTTATATTTTCCTACATCTCTGAACCTTATACTTGAATTTGGATTGGCAAATTTGGGGCACGATATGATATTGCCGCACACAGTTACAAGTGTATTGCTTGAAGTTTTGTCGTACCTCTAGTAAAGATGTTTCCATATATACAAGTGTAACCAAAAACTAGCTTACTCTTCAACTTTGATTAAATAAATTGGTAATATAACTCTACGCACATTGTGTATTAGTTTTACTGTAAGGGTGTAAAGTTTATAGAATTAATCTAATATTTTTTATATACCAAAATTTACTCAAATCAGAATAAACTTATATTAAATACTTATAATTATTAGCTATTTCATATAAAAGGTGAGATTATAGTCAGTCCCAGGATTATGTAATCTCGTAAAGTCAACTCTCGGTCAAACTTCTCAACCTTCCAAACCTTCAACTTTTTAACTTTCGTCAATTCAATCCGAAACGACCTACGGACCTCTAAATCAAAATCCGGATATGCTCCTAAGTCCAAAATCACCATACGTAGCTATTGGAACAACCAAAACTACATTGCGGAGTCGTTTACACAAAAGTGAAACTACAGTCAACTGTTTCAACTTAAACTTCCAACTTAGGGACTAAGTGTCACATTTTACTCCGAAATTCACCCGAAACCAAAACCAAATACCCCGACAAGTCACATAACCACAATACAAAANTGGGTACAGAAAACGTATTTAGCTTCCTTATTAGAGTAGTAGTACTTTTTAAATTGATCTGAAATCTTTTTAAAAAACATTGTCTTTCTTTATTCATCTTGAAATATTTTATTTTTGCAGAGGCTCCAAACCACCTGTGCTTCTTCGTACCACTTCGAAAATATTGACATACACTCTTATTTAATGTTCAAAACATTTTCTTCGTTATTTAATCATTGAGTGAGTGAACACAATAAATTGGAAAGTCAAAAGAAAAATGAAGAAATAACGTCAAGAATGCAAACAATGAGAAATATGTAGAGTACATGAACGGCTTTCCTTCCCTTTGAATTTTGTTCATACGTATTATTATTTTCAATATTGACACCAAAAAAATACAAAAAAGCCATTCGGGGAAGCGAGAAATTTCTTTTGACTCTACACGAAATGGTCTATGGTCTAACTTAATACTCGTACATACTTGTAGATCATTTATGTATGTATAATTCTAATTTTAAGAAACGTGATGTGATAAATTCCTAGATATTTAGCTAAACATGATAATATATTAATTATTTTCCCTAATTTATCTCTAGTATTTCAGTAGTTTTCTATAACAGCTATAGTCTCTTATCATTATTATATATGGAAGTTCCATTAATATCTTTTGACTTGGAAAACAAAATCCAAACCGAAAGTCCTGGAATTTTCTTTTATAGCAAGATAATAATGTAATAAGGTTACCATATAGTATATTTTATGGTAAGATGTTCAAAAGAAATGCTTTCTACCTATGATTTATCACAAGATTTTGATGAATAAGATTACTAAAACTTTTTTTAATATGACTACTAAATATTTTATGGTAAGATGTTCAAAAGAAATGCTTTCTACCTATGATTTATCACAAGATTTTGATGAATAAGATTACTAAAACTTTTTTTAATATGACTACTAAATATTTTATGGTAAGATGTTCAAAAGAAATGCTTTCTACCTATGATTTATCACAAGATTTTGATGAATAAGATTACTAAAACTTTTTTTAATATGACTACTAAATATTTTATGGTAAGATGTTCAAAAGAAATGCTTTCTACCTATGATTTATCACAAGATTTTGATGAATAAGATTACTAAAACTTTTTTTAATATGACTACTAAATATTTTATGGTAAGTCAATGAATTTGACTCAATTTTCATTGATTGCCTCCTTCCAATTCCCAGCCTATTTAAACTCAGTAAACTTTTCATTTTAAAACATCAAAAATTCCATCTCTCCTCTCCCTCTATCTCTCTCCCCCTCTCTTTTAGTATCTCTGTCTAAAACCTTTCATTTTCTTTGGTTTCATGGATTTGGTTATGATGACAAAGGATTCCAACTGGTGGGTGTTTACACTACCAGCATTTCTTGGTTCGAAAACTTTTCTTGACGAATATGTTATCATGTCCATTGTTTTAGCCTCTCTGTCAATCACTCTAATCACCTGGGCTTGTTCCCCCGGGGGTGTAGCTTGGAAAAATGGTCGTAACCATAGTGGAAAAATCCCAATTCCTGGACCCCGTGGGTTTCCAATTATCGGTAGCCTATTCACTCTAAGCCGCGGCTTGGCTCATCGCTCTTTAGCCTCCGCGGCTTGGACTCAAAAAGCTAAACAGCTTATGGCTTTTAGCCTTGGTTCCACCCCTGTAGTTGTGTCCTCCGATCCTCATATAGCTAAAGAGATTCTAACTTCTCCTCAGTTTGCTGATCGCCCAATTAAACAATCCGCTAAGAGCCTTATGTTTAGCCGAGCCATCGGGTTCGCTCCTAATGGAACTTATTGGCGTTTGCTACGCCGTATCNCCAAAAAAATACAAAAAAGCCATTCGGGGAAGCGAGAAATTTCTTTTGACTCTACACGAAATGGTCTATGGTCTAACTTAATACTCGTACATACTTGTAGATCATTTATGTATGTATAATTCTAATTTTAAGAAACGTGATGTGATAAATTCCTAGATATTTAGCTAAACATGATAATATATTAATTATTTTCCCTAATTTATCTCTAGTATTTCAGTAGTTTTCTATAACAGCTATAGTCTCTTATCATTATTATATATGGAAGTTCCATTAATATCTTTTGACTTGGAAAACAAAATCCAAACCGAAAGTCCTGGAATTTTCTTTTATAGCAAGATAATAATGTAATAAGGTTACCATATAGTATATTTTATGGTAAGATGTTCAAAAGAAATGCTTTCTACCTATGATTTATCACAAGATTTTGATGAATAAGATTACTAAAACTTTTTTTAATATGACTACTAAATATTTTATGGTAAGTCAATGAATTTGACTCAATTTTCATTGATTGCCTCCTTCCAATTCCCAGCCTATTTAAACTCAGTAAACTTTTCATTTTAAAACATCAAAAATTCCATCTCTCCTCTCCCTCTATCTCTCTCCCCCTCTCTTTTAGTATCTCTGTCTAAAACCTTTCATTTTCTTTGGTTTCATGGATTTGGTTATGATGACAAAGGATTCCAACTGGTGGGTGTTTACACTACCAGCATTTCTTGGTTCGAAAACTTTTCTTGACGAATATGTTATCATGTCCATTGTTTTAGCCTCTCTGTCAATCACTCTAATCACCTGGGCTTGTTCCCCCGGGGGTGTAGCTTGGAAAAATGGTCGTAACCATAGTGGAAAAATCCCAATTCCTGGACCCCGTGGGTTTCCAATTATCGGTAGCCTATTCACTCTAAGCCGCGGCTTGGCTCATCGCTCTTTAGCCTCCGCGGCTTGGACTCAAAAAGCTAAACAGCTTATGGCTTTTAGCCTTGGTTCCACCCCTGTAGTTGTGTCCTCCGATCCTCATATAGCTAAAGAGATTCTAACTTCTCCTCAGTTTGCTGATCGCCCAATTAAACAATCCGCTAAGAGCCTTATGTTTAGCCGAGCCATCGGGTTCGCTCCTAATGGAACTTATTGGCGTTTGCTACGCCGTATCGCTTCGTCGCATCTCTTTGCACCAAAGCGAATTGCGGCGCATGAAACGGGCCGTCAACTTGACTGCTCCGTTATGATACGTGACATAGTAAATGAACAGTTGGAAAATGGGACAGTTTCTTTGAGGAAACATTTACAGTTGGCTGCTTTAAATAATATTATGGGAAGTGTTTTTGGAAAACGCTATAATAAAAATAGCAAAGAGCTAAAGGAGTTGCAAGATATGGTGAAGGAAGGATTTGAATTATTGGGTGCTTTTAATTGGTCTGATTATCTTCCGTGGCTGAGGTTTTTCTATGACCCTTCCGGTATTGTCCAACGTTGTGAAGCTCTTGTGCCACGTGTACGAAAGCTTGTCAAAGTCATTATTGAGGAACACAGGTGCAGCGCTGAATCCAAAACGGTGTCGGATAATGCAGATTTTGTGGACGTTCTTTTATCTCTTGATGGAGCAGAAAAGCTAGAGGAAGATGACATGGTTGCCGTTCTATGGGTACGTAAAAATAATATATTTACATAACCGTAATTATTCACATTAAATATAGGTGAGTAATTTTGAAACGTTAAATATGGTCTTGACTAGCAAGTTGTATTTAGTTAAATGGTTGTACTTAATTGTGAAAAACTTTTTATGTGGTTCCAATTATGCAGAATGTGTAAATTCATTTAATGTTATGCAGGAAATGATTTTTAGAGGAACTGATACTACGGCACTCTTAACGGAGTGGGTTATGGCGGAGCTTATATTACACCCTAAGGTGCAGAAGAAGTTACAAAAAGAAGTTGATGATGTCACAATGGGTAAAGCCGTGACTGATGCTGACGTTGCTCGGATGCCGTACTTACAGGCAATTGTGAAGGAGACATTAAGGGTTCATCCACCAGGTCCACTTCTCTCTTGGGCAAGACTTTCTACAACTGACGTTCAGCTAAGCAATGGCATGGTTGTTCCCTCTCATACGACAGCAATGGTTAACATGTGGGCTATTACACATGATTCCGATGTGTGGGAAAATCCACTTGATTTCAAGCCTGAGCGTTTCATGGAGGCTGAAGGTGGTGCGAATGTTGACGTGAGAGGTGGTGACCTCCGCTTGGCACCGTTTGGGGCAGGGAGGAGAGTGTGCCCGGGGAAGAATTTAGGATTGGTCACAGTGATGCTGTGGGTGGCCAAATTGCTGCAGAATTTCGAGTGGGTCCAGGATGAGGTCCATCCAGTTGACTTGGAAGAAGTTCTGAAATTATCTTGTGAGATGAAGAATCCCCTTGTTGTTATGGCCATTCAGAGGAATGGTCTGTTTTAGGGTTCTTCGTGTGTCTTATTTTTATTTCTATTTTTTTATATTTTCCTACGTCTCTGAACCTTATAGGTGAATTTGGATTGGCAAATTTGGGGCAGGATATGATATTCCTGCATACAGTTACAAGCTGTTCTTGTGTCAAATAGGAAAGCCAGTCGAACGTGGACTCCAATTTTGAACCTATGGAGAGATTCCCGTGACCTTGTGCATTCTTGTTTTGGAAGAAAATTATTATGTTTTATTGCAAATCAGTGATTTGTAATAATATTTATTGTTTTTTCGGTAACATCTTCTATCTCGTTGAACCATATTTTCAGAATCTGTTACTATATAATAAATAATTAAAAATATTGTAGTAAGAAAACTATTCAAATTTCTTCCAAAAATAGGTTATTCTTTTTCTTTTTCTTCTTTGTTTTTCGCCGATAGAGGGGGCAGGGGACGATATTGCTTGAAGTTTTGTCTTACCTCTAGTAAAGATGTTTCCATATATACAAGTGTAACCAAAAACTAGCTTACTCTTCAACTTTGATTAAATAAATTGGTAATATAACTCTACGCACATTGTGTATAAGTTTTACTGTAAGGGTTTAAAGTTTATAGAATTAATCTAATGTTTTTTATACACCTAAATTTACTCAAATCAGAATAAACTTATATCAAATACTTACAATTATTAGCTATTTCATATAGGAGGTGAAATTATAATCAGTCCCAGGATTATATAATTTCATAAAGTCTAACTCCCGGTCAAACTTCTCAACTTTCAAAACATTAACTTTCCAACTTTCACCAATTCAAGCCGAAACGACCTACGGACCTCTAAATCAAAATTCAGACACGCTTCTAAGTCCAAAATCACCATACGTAGCTATTGCAACAACCAAAACTTCATTCCAGAGTCGTTTACATAAAAGTCAAACTACAGTCAACTCTTTTAACTTAAACTTCCAACTTAGGGACTAAGTGTCCCATTTCACTTCGAAACTCACCCGAAACCAAAACCAAAACCAAATACCCCGGCAAGTCACATAACCACAATACAATATAAAATAGAAAAACGGAGCTAAAATACTCAAAACGACTGACCAGGTCGTTACAAACAATTTGTTAGCTCTGCCCATAATTCAATTCCTAGAAAGTTAACAAGAAATGGCAAAGAGGCAGATAGGACCTTTGTGCTATGCATGCGTTCAACCGAATTCATAATTTTTGACATGTAACATAAATTATGAACTTATAATTTAAAAAATACAATAAGGTCAGTATTAAAAATTTTAAGCCATTAACTCTAGATCTAGGATTATGTGTTCTTGAAGACATTAAAAAGCAAGCATAATATCTTGTGAAATTGAAGTAATGAAATAATTTAAGTTGAATATTTTGAGAGAGATGAGTGAGGACTTCTATGGCATAACTTTTTCTTTTATTGAGTTAACTAACTAGGATCGACAACTAGGTTATACACTTTTTTAGAAAATTTTATTGTATATCTCAAACACAAAATGATAGTTAAAATTTGGTAATCCTTGAAAAGAGATATATATGTAATGTGTGTATTCTAAGACTAGTGAGTTAAACATATTTAAATTAGTAAAAGTTTAAGTACAAGTGCACAATTGATGCTCTTTACCCTAGAAAAATGTTTGTGGCTTCTTTTCTTTTTTGGGTACAGAAAACGTCTTTAGCTTCGTCCTTATTAGAGTAGTAGTACTTTCTAAATTGATCTGAAATCTTTAAAAAAAAATATTTCTTTATTCATCTTGAAATATTTTATTTTTGTAGAGGCTCCAAACCACCTGTGCTTCTTCGTACCACTTCGAAAATATTGACATACACTCTTATTTAATGTTCAAAACATTTTCTTCGTTATTTAATCATTGAGTGAGTGAACACAATAAATTGGAAAATCAAAAGAAAAATGAAGAAATAACGTCAAGAGTGCAAACAATGAGAAATATGTAGAGTACATGAACGGCTTTCCTTCCCTTAGAATTTTGTTCATACGTATTATTATTTTGAATATTGACACCAAACAAATACAAAAAAGCCACGTCGGATAAGATGAGTCTGCGAGAAATTTCTTTTGACTCTACACGAAATGGTCTTATGGTCTAACTTAATACTCGTTCATACTTGTAGATCATTTATGTATGTAATTTGAATTATGATGTTATATAGTACGTTACTATAACTAGTTTTAAATATATAGGGGTCGTTTGACTAGCTAGATAAAATTAATCTCAAATTTTATAATTAATGCGATATCTCCTAATTTCTATAACCAACTATTAGGGGTGTGTTCAAACCGAACCGAAAATTTGTATCAAACCGAAAAGTCAAACCAAATCGATTAAAAAACCCGATTAAGTTTGGTTTGATTTGGTTTGATATTCACTAAAAAATCGAACCAAAACGACATATAAATATATAATTTTTATATGTATTTTTAATACCTTATATACAATTTTCTTTAAAAATTATCTAGAAATATGTGGGATCCTCTATCTCACGAGATAATATTTAATAGAACTATGTAGTTCATTCATTTTTTGTTTAACTTAAATAATGAGTTGTATCATTTTCTTATCAAGTGTTATTGAAATGCGTCAATCATCTCTTTGTTTTTCCATATTCATATGTCAAGATTTCTTATATCTTTTTCAAATTTAAAATGGCATTTCGCTAACTTATTTGTGTATTATATTGATTTTTATGTCTAATTATTAAATTCGGTCAAATTTGAAAGCGTACATCAATAAAAATTATTGTTACATGACTAAGAAAATAATTATTACTCCCTCCGTTTCAATTTATGTGAACCCATTTGATTGGGCATGGAGTTTAAGAAAAGAGATAAGACTTTTGAACTTGTGGTGTAAAATGAGGCACATATATTTTGTGGGGTTATAAATCATTGCATAAAGGTAAATTGTTTCCAAATAAGGAAAGATGTCATTCTTTTTGGCATACACTAAAAAGGAAATAGGTTCACATAAATTAAAACGGAGGGAGTATGTGTTATTAAAAAATTCTCTTATAAAAATATTTTAATAGATCATATGTTTGTCATTTTTTTAATTTCTACTAATCATATATTTACTAATCAAAACGTTATTTATAACTTTAATATAAATCCAAAAAATTTAATAAAATCAAATCAATTCAAACCGATATAATTAATTTAATTTTATTTTAATAAAAACCGTATCGACCTTCTTCATATACACTCTTAATAACTATACCTTAAACTCTTGTCACGGTGCTGATGAAGAGCGAAGAGAAGAGGGAGTGGAGGGGGTAGTGGTACGTGGAGTGACCCCAGAAGTGAAAAAACCAGTCAAAAGAGCAAAGGGGAGAGGGGGTACACGTGAAGACAGGTACGGTACAATATAAGGTGCAGTCTTATTAATTTTGTCGATCGGTTAGTACCTTTGACCTATGCCTTGGGAACACGTCGTACGCGTTACTGTCCTTTCAAAATCTTTTTTTGTCACTGTATTGCAGTGTAGTAAATCACTGAATTTCTTGGCACACATTTCATCTCATTGGTGGCTGTGGGGTAGAGAAGTAATCACTGTTTTTGACTGCTGACTCAATGAGTTGGCCTGGCTAACTACTTGCATCTCACTGCTTTATCTTTACACATAAAGCTGCTGCTCTTACCTCAACCCCAGCCCCCTCAAACTTCACCATCTACTCCTTGCTCTGCAGCAGCTATGAGTTCATTACTCACTGCTAAGAAGAGACATCTTCCTATTCATTTATATAATGCATTTGATTGAGCACGAAATAAGAAAAAGATTACCAGTTTACGTAAATCTTTTTTTTTTGTCCATTTTAAAAATAATTACTCATTTTTAAATTTAAAAACAATTTTTTTAAACTTATAATTTTACCCTTAACGAGAAGCTTTTATAACTACACAAATACTCTTGGCCCTTTTTTGAATTGTTTAGGACCACAAATTTCAAAAGTCTTCATTTTTTCTTAAACTTTGTGTCCAGTAAAACAGGTTCATATAAATTGAAACGTGAGAATATAGTCTAAAATAAGTTATAAATATTTTATTACTAGTTATAATCATATTATTAAGAATAAAATGAAAATTTCAAGTAAAATTATTTTTAAATATAAAAATATATCTTTTTGTACAAATTAAAAAGAAAAATAAATCATATAGATTGAATAGAAAGTAGTTTGTGTTTAATCTGGTACTTACAATACTAATGGTTCTATATACTCCCTCCATTTAATTTAAATGTCTTGATTTGACTAAGCATGAAATTTAAGATAATAAGAAAGATTTTTGTAATATCGTATTTTAAATTTAAAAGGTATATAATGTATCAAAATAACATTTCAGTCATGTGGTCTTAAACAATCATAATATTGGAATTAGAAAATTATTAAATATAGAAAAAAATTCTTTTTGAAACCGATTATAAAAAAAGCAAGACACTTCGATTCGATTGAAACAGAGGGAGTATTTATCAATCTGCATGCCGAAGCCTGAAGGTTGCTATAATCAGAGTCAATCTCCTGCTAAGAAAGATATAGGAGTATCTTTTTGAAAATGTGTTAGACTATAATATACATTGACTGTTATGAAAAGTGTGAGCAATAATGGGGGAGAACTAATAGTAAATAACATTAAATGACATTTAAGTAAATAGAAAAATTGGTTCATCCAATAAAGGATGAACTATATGATTGTCACTCCTGACAATAATGAATGACAGATAAATCCTCGAATGTTCGAATTATTCTCGGATCTGATGGAAAAGTGTGGAATAATATGAACAAAAATCTTGATGAAAAGGTAGTGTTTGTATCTTTATAAGAGAGAGAATCTTTTATCAAAAGTCTATTCTTATCAAATGAATGTTGCATGCCCCACATCACTGTTATATATATATATATATATATATATATATATATATATATATATATATATATATATATATAT
>AWOL01S0039272.1:82498-141226 GCA_000715115.1 Nicotiana otophora | reverse complement strand
TGCCTTAGGGCGATGCAATCTTCAATTTTGTGCCCTCGTTCTTGATGGAACTCGCAAAGGGCGTCCGATTTTCTGGTACTCGGATCTGACCTCATCTTTTGTGGCCACTTCATCTTTGTTCCGAGCTTCTCCAAGGCGTAGACTATATTTGTAGGTGACATACAAAAGTTGTGAGTGGATAGTAAATGAGGCTTACCTCTTTCGTTCTGGTGAGTCCCTGTCCTTGATCTGGGTGGGCTTTCTTCGAGGCGGGAGGAGGGCAATGGCCACTTTGATATATGGTTGATGGCGTTCCTTGTTGGGTCGTGAAGCAGCGAGGTCCCTTCTGGTATCATTTCTTCGATCTTTTTTGGATTCGGCCTGTACAGAGGTTAGTCGATGAGTTGGTCTATTGAGGTCGTCCTCGTCTGCTCAGACATCGGCACAATATGCGTTGTGTATTTCATCCCAAGTGGTTGGGGGATACTTTATTAGTCGACTCAATAGCTTTTTAGTCGCCCTCGAACCGTCCGTGCTCAGCCCGTTCTGGAAGGCTGCGACTACCATCCCCTCCGACACATTCGGTAGGGTCATCCTTACTCGGTTGAAATGGGCGAGACCATAGCCCCTCTCTTGGAGATTACTTAGTAGCAAATATGTCGTTCACTCTTGCCTCGGCTTTCTTGGCCCCATCATGGGCCGTTACGAACTTGTCGGCCATCTGCTCGAAAGTTTTAATGGAGCGCGCAGATAGTTGTGAATACCATGTCAACGGTCCTCCAGTGATGGTTTCACCGAATTTCTTCAACAAAATGAAAGATACTTGTTCTTTGGCGAGATCGGTGCCTTCCACGGCGATGACGTAGTGAGTCACATGATCTTCAGGGTCAGTCGTGCCATCATATAATTTTTGGTAGGGCGACATTTTGAAGGTCTTAGGTATAGCATGCGGGCCTGCATCGTCACTGTATGGCTGCTCGACAAATCGGACGGCATCTCTTTTCGGCAACAGATTGTGGGCGCCCAGTATTTTTTCGACCCTTTCCTGATGTTCTTTCATCTGATCTCGGACTTTCTTGTTCTTGTTCTTCATTTCCTCCCTCCTTTTCAAAATGGTTTCAAAAGCATTATCACACGCATTATCAATGACGTTGTGAGTAATAGTTGTTGTTGGAGGTGGAGGGAGTTGATCACATTGTTCGTTCGCCCGTTGCACAGTGCAAATCCTTGTATTTTCCACAGCTGCATCCCGGGCGGACTTGTTGAGAACGCTAGCTAGCATGTCAGTGAGCCATGCTTCGAGGAGCTTTTTTACAGCTGGGAGCATCTCTTCCCCCACAGATGTGGGGGCTCCCTCACCAAGAGATTTTGTGATGCTGCAGTAAGCAAGGGCCATCTCGCTTAAGGGAGACATTGGGCGTTACATCTTCGTCCGCTATTTCACATCTCTCATTGATGGTGTTCATGAGGTTGGTTGGGAGGCTACTTATTATTCTCGTCTTTTCTTCTCTGTTACCCGCCATATTGGGTTTGTGCATACAAAGAAAGGAGATCTTGATCTTGCTTTTTTTTTTACGTTAGCGATCTGTGTTAGTTATAGATCTAGAAGAAACTATAAATTTAACTAGAAAATCCCCACAGATGGCGCCAAATTATTTGACCAAAAAGTATGACTTTCGACTAAAAGAGTTAAGTTTGTATAATAATGGATTAAACCTAATTAAAAATAATATCTCTAGATGTGAATTCAAAAAATGTGAGTAACATTTGACAGATCTGAAATGTGTTGACTATAACATACATTGACTATTATGAAAAGTGTGAGCAATAATGGAGGAGAACTAATAGTAAATAACATTAAATAACATTTAAGTAAATAGGAAAAATGGTTCACCCAATAAAGGATGAACTAGATGATTGTTCCTCCTAACAATGATGAATGACAGATAAATCCTCGAATGTTTGAATTATTCTCGGATCTGATGGAAAAGTGTGAAATAATATGAACAAGAATCTTGGTGAAAATGTAGTGTTTGTATCTTTATAAGAGAGAATCTTATCAAATGAATGTTGCATGCCCCACGTCACTGTCTCTTTCTCTATATATATATATATATATATGAGACATACCCCTAACATACCCTAATAGTACAAGTGCAGAGACTATCCACTAGAATATTCTCTTTAATATCTCATTTTGAAAACTAGCCGTTACGACTCTATTAATGGTATTCGATCTCGTCCGTTGTTGACATCTCGACCACAAACCTCGCTGCTTCCTGGTCGACCTCGACTGACCCATTCCTTAGTGCTTTATTGCCCTAAATATTTTAGGGCAGATTTCAACCTATACAGTTAGTCCCTCCGCTTATTGAGGTCGGCCTCAAACGGCCTTGATAAGCGGATTATATTTGTCATGATCGAGAAGGTGGGGCGAGATGGCGACGTGGCCTTTCGCGAGCCGCAACTTTTGGGGTTGCGTCATTTCTGGATCAAAGTGATGTCATGACATCATGCGTCATTATGGTACGGTTTCCCGATGCTTTGCGTCGTTTCACGTGCATATGTTGATTGGATCTGCCGCTTCGATATCTGTGCTAGGTAGTGGCATAATTTCTTAGTGCTGATGCCCGAATTCTTATAAATAGGGATTTGAGGGCACATATTCGTGTTCTACAAATTCCTTATATCGAAAACTTTGTGCCATCTTTCTTCCTATTCCCTTGTTGCGTATCCTCCTTCCCTACTCTATAGATCCTTTTTGCGTTTAACTTTTCGTTATTCAAATACCCTATGTTTCTTCAGAACTATGGTTAAAGTATTTTCTGGTCCCAGTGAGAGAAATGACACGGTTCCCCTGGTGATAGATTTGCCTCCTTACGCGGAGGGCATCTCTGTGGCGGTGAAAGATGAGAACTTTCCCACGGCGGAGGAAATAATTCTTCATGGTGATAAAGTTAGGTCTGACTTTACAAAAGGCTCCTGAGGTTGAACCTGAGATCTCTGAGTCGGCGATAAAGATGCTGATTTATTAGAGCTTAGGGCCAAATATGACGTTCCCGCTCACATCGAGTTGATCCCTGCAGGCAGGACGTGGTACAAGTTCATCGTCCTGGGTATTGTGTGTTCTACGCCTACCCCTTTCATGTTGGCTACACTCTTCCGCTTCTCCCTTTGGCGGAGGAGTTCTGCCATTTCTATGGCGTTTGTACGGCTCAGCTTGCGCCATATATATACAAGCTCATTAGGATGTTCACAAAGTTCGCAGAATTGGCCGGGGTCGAGATCACCCTACGGCATTTGATGCATCTCTTCGCCCCTAGTTTTGTATAGGGGCAATATTAAGCCTTCGTCATCGAAGGGGCAAGTGCCTGGTTGTGAAGATGGATGATAAGGCGAGCCGACAGTTCTGCATAATTTTATCTTCGTCAGAACCGAGGGCGTGGTGGACAACGTAGACGGCTTCCTTGAGACGTGGAATTATACTCGTAAGCGTCTACCCTTCTTCGTTGAAAACATTTGATTTGCTCATTCTAGTCGTGGGTTTTGAACTTTTGTTTCCTTCTTATGCAGCCAAGACTACACCCTCTCCTTTGGTCGGGGATATTTCTGATTGGATTCATCGAGTTCTCCTTCACATCGTAGGGATTCACGAGTGGCTGGCTTTTTTTTGAGAAGTTTGGGCCTGCCCCTCCCTTGACCGGTGAGCTCGTCTATTTTTCTCTATTTTGTTTTGGTGTCTTAGTCACCTATTTCTTGTAGTTTGCTTTTGCTGATAGTGATAACCTTTTTCGATTCTTTCTTTTCCAGCCCGAGGATCTTCAAGGAGGCCGAAAGATCCCCTTCATGCATTATGTAAGAGGAAAGTTGGTTCCTCTTCAGTGTCTATCCTCCCTACGACCGCGGCTAGGCATACTCGCTCCTCCGTTTTTGTTCCCTCCTCGACCGCGGATAGGTTTGCTCGGTCTTCGGCCCCATCTACCACAACCTCTACATCGGTTTCTTCTCCGCCTGCAAATATTTCGATAGCGGAGCTTCCGGCTTCACTTTATTCCGTCTTGTAGACGAGGAGAAGGAATCATCCTCGAGCGACGAGAATTTCATACCCCGCAAGAGAAGGTTAGTGGATGTTGGTGATGGGTTGCCCGAGCTGTATACTCTATAATGGATGATCTTATCATCCGCGAGATGGCGACCATAGTACTTGACGATGACGCCGGGCTGGCGTTTGAGGTCCCGATATCGGCTGAGGCCGTAGAGGGCGTATCCCTTCCTTCTGCGATGACAGAAGCCGAAGGTCCATCTGCAAGGGTCTATGATACTTCATGGCAAAATGGGCCATCGACTTTGCGACCGGATGACGGTGCTTCTTCTCCGGCTAATGGGAGAGACAAATGTGTGGCCGAGGATGGCTATGAGACGGGCTCAGACCTTGACACTGCAGAGCTGAGGATGGTGGACGAGGGATTTACTCAGCTCGAAGTCAGACTGGAGGGGTCTATGTGGACCATCGCGATTCCCATGGATCGTGACCTGCTAAACAACACAGAGAACATGGTCCCTACCCTCAATCCCCTTTGTTCTGACGTGGAGGGTGAAACCCTGGCGGAGTTGGACGACGCTACCTTATCGTGGAGCATAGCCGGCCTCGCTCTCAGGGTAAACTTTTCAAGGCTTCTTTTTCTTGTCTGCTTTGTTCAAATTTTTGGTCTTTGTTTTAATGCTTTGTTCTCGCCAGCATAGGCATTCTCGTGTTTGGCTATCTTTATTTTTGTGATTGCAGACCGTGATCTTGGAAATCGAAGGCGCCGAAGGAAGGAGAGGCATAAGGCTATCTTCAAACAAAATCAATGCAAATACTTTGAGTATCAGGGAAAGTATCGGGAAATCCGCAAGCGTTTTGGCGAAGGAAGCAATTTGCGGACCCTTCGGGACGAGCTGAAGAAAACAGGATGACAAGCAGGTGAAGGTCATCGAGAAGTGCAGTGTCCTTGAAGGGACGTTGAGAAATAAAGAATAAGAGCTCGAGGTCAGTAGGGCCGTAGAGGTTCAGTGCGGCGACCTCCAGACGCAGGTGATCGAGTTATGCAGGCAATTAGATGAGTGTCGCCTGCACATGGAGGATCTTCATGGCGAGATAACCGAGAAGTAGAGCGAGCTGGATAGGGTGGAGTTAGCGCGGTCGGGGGCTTTGAGGAAGACAGAGGCCCTTGAGGTGGTTATTCGGACCCTCCTTTATGAGAGGGAGAACGACTTAGAAACGGCAAGGTTAAAAGCGGAGCGGCTTGATGAGAGGATCAGAGAGTTGGAGAAAGAGAATTCTGACCTCTACGACCGAGTTACTGCCCTTGAGGCCGAGAAGGCCCAATTACTGGCGTGACCGTCCTCTTCTCATACTTCGGGCTTTCCTAATGTTCCTCGAGAATTATACCAGGAGTGGATTCATGCCGAGGCCCAGTTGGATGTGTTCCTAGATTTGCATGCGGCGAGATCTGTCTTTGAGGCCGCCATTGAAGATGCTCGTGTCATGGCTCGTGAAGCTTGAGTCACTTGCGGGTATGATCCTGCTACGCCAGAGGCCGGCGAGGGCGAGGGGGACGAAGATGTAGATCGGATTGAGCAAAATGCCTGATATGATGATGCATATCTTGAGGGCGAAGGTGGCGATTGCGAGGGTGTTGAAGGTCGAGAGGGTGATGCAGTTGAAGGACAGGTCGGCGAGGATGTTGCAGGTGATGAAGGTGGTGGCCAGTAGTTCTCTTTTTTGTCTTTTCTGTATATCTTTGTGTGTATTTGGTGGCGTCTTCATGAGCTTTTATGAAGATGTTCTAACTATGAAATGCCAGCTTTGTTATTTGCATTTGATTTTCTTCCTGTCGTTCGTACTTGTATTTTTTTGGCTGTAATCACTTAGTTCGAATAAGGTCGAACATATCCTAAGTTTAATCATCGTCGAGGATCATCAGGAGTTAGTTCAAATAAGGTCAAACATAAAGCATTTTTAACTATGTCCGAGGGCCAATAAGTGTTAGTTCGAACAAGGTTGAACATAACTTACGTTTAATTATGGACGAGGGCCGGTAGGTGGTAGTTCAAACAAGGTCAAACATCACCTATGTTTCATTATGGCTGAGGGCCAGTAGGTATTAGTTCGAGCAACGTCAGACATAACCTTCGTTTAATTATGACCGAGGGCCAGTAGGCGTTAGTTCGAGCAAGGTTGAACATAACTTACGTTTAATTATGGTCGACGGCCAGTAGGCGTTAGTTCGAGCCAGGTCGAACATAACTTACGTTTAATTATGGCCGAGGGCCAGTAGGTGTTAGTTTGAGCAAGGTCGACCATAACCTACGTTTAATTATGGCAGAGGGCTAGTAGGTGTTGGTTCGAGCAAGGTCGAACATAACCTACATTTAATTATGGCCGAGGTCCAGTAGGCATTAGTTCGAACAAGGTCAAACATAACTTACATTTAATTATGGTCGAGGGCCAATAGGTATTAGTTCGAGCAAGGTCGAACATAACTTACATTTAATTATGACCGAGGGCTAGTAGGTGTTAGTTGAAGCAAGGTCAAACATAACCTATGTTTAACTATGGACGAGGCCCAATAGGTGTTAGTTCGAGCAAGGTCGAACATAACCTACGTTTAATTATGGCTGAGGGACAAAATGTGCTAGTTCGAACAAGGTCGAACATAACCTATGTTTAATTGTGGCCGATGGCTAGTAGGTGTTAGTTCGAGCAAGGACGAACATAACCTATGTTTAATTATGGTCGAGGGCCGGTAGGTGTTAATTTGAACAAGGTCGAACATAACCTATGTTTAGAAAGATATGCTTCTGGGTGCGGAGTTTGTCGACATCGTAAACTTTAAGCATTGTAGCCTTGGTTGTGCATTTGGAGAAATAGGAATAAATTTCATGCATTGTTGCTTTGTTCATACACTTGGAGAAATTTACAAATTTTTGGGCATTTGCCGGTGTTTCAGTCTCAGTCCCGATCTATCTAGTCCCTTCATTGGTCGACCTGGAGAAGGCTTGAGAGGTCGGGCAATGAACTGACCATCCTGTGCCTCCGTCTTTGCATACTTTGACTTGAAGTGTCCCCTTCGTCGCCTCGTTAAAAACCTCCTTGAGAAAACCCACTTGAGATAAAACTCAAGTGAGGAAAAAAGAGTATGACTTGGGGGACACTTTATCTCTTAGAAGTTGAAGTACTTAAGGTGGGTAATATTCCAGTTATTTGGTAGTAGCTTTTCTTCCATAGTTTCTGGTTGGAATGACCCTTTGTTCGCTGTTGTTGTGATTTTCTACGGGCCGTCCCAATTTGTCCCTAGTTTGCCTTCTCGTGGGTCTTTGCTTGCTTGTGTTTTAACTTTAAGCACGTAGTCCCCGACTTTGAGTGGCCTGACCTTTGCCTTCTTGTTGTAGACCATGTCTCTTCGTTCTTCGCTTCGTCGAGTTCCTGCCTTCTACTTTCGTTCTTTGGTCTGCTCTCGTGGGAGTATCTCAAATTGGGCTCCCCGATATTGACCGGTATTACTGCATCGGTCCCATAGACTAAAGAGTAGGGCGTCTCTCCTGTCCTTGTCTTTAGAGTTGTTTGGTAGGCCCACAATACCTCTGGTAATATTTCCGGCCAAAGTCCCTTGGCGTCTTCGAGTTTCTTCTTCATGAGGTTTAGTAACGACTTATTGGAGGACTCCACTTGCCCATTGCCCGCGAGGTGGTATGGCGTCGAAAGTATGCTTTTGATATGCCACTTCTTACAAAATTCAGCTACCTTCTTCCCCGTGAATTAGGGTTCGTTATCGCAGCTGATCTCTTTGGGGAGGCCGAATCGGCATATGATGTTTTTCCATATAAAGGTGATCACTTCCTGTTCATGTATTTGGGCGAACGCTCCTTCTTCCACCCACTTAGAGAAATAGTCAGTTAAAACCAGAAGGAATCGTACGTTACCTCGCCCTGATGGGAGGGGGCCACGATGTCCATCCCCCATTTGATGAACGACCAATGTGAGGTGACCGAGTGGTGGTGTTCGCCTGCTTGGTGAATTATTGGGGCGTACTTTTGGCATTGCTCGCATTTTCTCACGTAGTTCACGGGCTTGTTTTTCATGGTGGGCCAGTAATACCCTGCTCATATGAGGCATCTGACCAAAGCTCGACTTCCGGAATGAGCTCCACAATGGCCTTCGTTAACCGCTTTGAGGACGCGCTGCGTCTGATTTGGGCCCAAGCATTTCGCCAGAGGGCTGCCATACGTTCTCTTATATAGGTCATTATGGATGATGTTGTACCTGGCTGCTTGCATTCTCAGTTTCTTGGCCTGTTTTTTTATCACCTGGGAGTACGCCGTCCTGCAAGTATGTAAGTATACGGTTGCGCCAGTCCCAAGTCAGGTTTATGGTTCTTACCTCGATTTGGTCTATCGACGAGTTGAGAAGGTGGACTATACTTCTGTCTCCGGTTACAATGTTTTTGGTGGCTGCGGCTAGTTTGGCGAGGTCGTCCGCCTCAACGTTCTGTGCTCGTGGGATGTGGTCGAGTTGATATTCATCAAACTCGGGCAGCAGCTTGCAGATTTAGGTCTACGTACCTTTATTTTCTCGAACCAGGACTGCGCTTACAGCTACTTCAGATACAACGAGGTAAACAAGGAGATGTTCCCCTAGCTCCGGCTTTAAAAGCAGTAGTGGTAATGACAGATACGCTTTCAACTCCTGCAGGGCCTGGATGCACTCAGAAGTCCATTGGAGGCCGTTATCGTTTTTTAGTATGCCGAAGAATCTGTGACACCTGTCTGATGATCCTGAGATGAATCTCGAAAGGGCGGCGATACAGCCTGTCACCCTTTGAACCTATTTTTTGGTGGTCAAGTGTTCCGATATCCCCTCGATAGCTTTGATTTGATTAGGACTGACCTCCATTCCTCGCTGTGATACCAGGAAAACCAAGAAATGTTTTCGAGGCCACACCGAACGCGCGTTTTTCGGCGTTCCGTATCGTCTGAGTGTGTCGAAGGTTTCTATCAGATTGTCGATGTGATATTTTTTCCTTTTGGACTTGACTAGCATGTCGTCTATATAGACTTTCATTGTTTTGCTGAGCTGGTCTTTGAACATCCTCGTCACCAACCTTTGGTAAGTTGATCCTGCATTTTTTAGCCCGAAGGGCATGACTTTGTAGTAGTACGTCCCCTGATGAGTGACGAATGTGATTTTCTCTTGATCTTCTTCTTCTACGAGGATTTGATTATAGCCTGAATAGGCGTCCACGAAGCTCATTAGTTCATGCCCGACCGTTGAGTCGATGCATTGGTCGATGTGGGATAATGGGAATGAATCCTTGGGGCATACTTTGTTTAAATCTGTGAAATCCACGCACATTCACCATTTCCCATTCTTCTTTTTCACCATCACCACATTGGCGACCCATTGGGGATACTTCCACTCCTTGATTGAGCCATTTTCTAATAGTCTGCATCATTAATCGCGGAGTTGAACTTACGCCTGACCTGCCTCACCGAGGGGTGGAATGGGTCGACGTTCAGTTTATGCGTGGCGATTTCCTTCAGGATACCTGGCATATCTGCATGGCTGAAAAACAATAAATCTGCGTTATTAGTTAAGAACTGACGGAATTTACCAAGTTCCTAAAGTTTGCAGCCGATGTAAGCTTTCTTGTTATCATCGTTGGTGTATAAATTTAAGGGGTCGAGGTCTTCTATGGTCGATTATGCAGCTTCGACCATATCAGGGTCTCTGATGAAGTCTTCGCTATCATCACATATCGACCTCGACCCTGCTAATTTCTATGCCTCTTCTCTTTGGTCCTTCGCTTGTTAAGTGGCCGTGCAGTCTCGATAGCATTCTTGGGATGTGCGTTGTTCCCCTCGTTTGCTGAATATCCACCAGGGAGTCGGGAATTTGATGACCTAGTATAAGCTGGAGGGGATGGTTCATGGTATATATCCATGGTCACCCTATTATGGCGTTGTACGCTGTGTCTTGCCCCATGATGTGGAACGTGATTTCCAAAGTGACGCCACTGGCCAGAACGGGGAGCGTGATTTCGCCTGAAGTTCGCTCAACTGCATTGTTAAAACCAGCTAGCGTGATGCAACATAGTATTATCTTATCTTCGAGTTTTATTTGTTCAAGTACTCGAGGATGGATAATGCATGCGCCACTCCCATCATCTACCATAATGCGTCTCACATCGGTATCTAAAATTCGTAAACTATTAACAAGGGCATCATAGTGAGGGAAAACCAAACTATTGGTATCTGACATATCGAAGATAATGCTTTCTTCGAGTTCATCGTACCATTCGCAGGTGATCAAACGTTTGATCTTGTGGGTAGTGGTGAACTTTATGCTGTTGATGGAAGCATCTTCGCTGCCGCCAATGATCATATGGACGATGCGGGTTGGTGAGGGCGGTTTCGGCGGCCCTTAATGTTGTTCGCTCCCTCTAGCAAAGTTGGTCCTTCCTCGGTCGCTCAGCAACTCTTTAAGGTGTCCCTGTCGTAACATGTTTCCGACCCCCTGCCTTAGGGCGATGCAATCTTCAATTTTGTGCCCTCGTTCTTGATGGAACTCGCAAAGGGCGTCCGATTTTCTGGTACTCGGATCTGACCTCATCTTTTGTGGCCACTTCATCTTTGTTCCGAGCTTCTCCAAGGCGTAGACTATATTTGTAGGTGACATACAAAAGTTGTGAGTGGATAGTAAATGAGGCTTACCTCTTTCGTTCTGGTGAGTCCCTGTCCTTGATCTGGGTGGGCTTTCTTCGAGGCGGGAGGAGGGCAATGGCCACTTTGATATATGGTTGATGGCGTTCCTTGTTGGGTCGTGAAGCAGCGAGGTCCCTTCTGGTATCATTTCTTCGATCTTTTTTGGATTCGGCCTGTACAGAGGTTAGTCGATGAGTTGGTCTATTGAGGTCGTCCTCGTCTGCTCAGACATCGGCACAATATGCGTTGTGTATTTCATCCCAAGTGGTTGGGGGATACTTTATTAGTCGACTCAATAGCTTTTTAGTCGCCCTCGAACCGTCCGTGCTCAGCCCGTTCTGGAAGGCTGCGACTACCATCCCCTCCGACACATTCGGTAGGGTCATCCTTACTCGGTTGAAATGGGCGAGACCATAGCCCCTCTCTTGGAGATTACTTAGTAGCAAATATGTCGTTCACTCTTGCCTCGGCTTTCTTGGCCCCATCATGGGCCGTTACGAACTTGTCGGCCATCTGCTCGAAAGTTTTAATGGAGCGCGCAGATAGTTGTGAATACCATGTCAACGGTCCTCCAGTGATGGTTTCACCGAATTTCTTCAACAAAATGAAAGATACTTGTTCTTTGGCGAGATCGGTGCCTTCCACGGCGATGACGTAGTGAGTCACATGATCTTCAGGGTCAGTCGTGCCATCATATAATTTTTGGTAGGGCGACATTTTGAAGGTCTTAGGTATAGCATGCGGGCCTGCATCGTCACTGTATGGCTGCTCGACAAATCGGACGGCATCTCTTTTCGGCAACAGATTGTGGGCGCCCAGTATTTTTTCGACCCTTTCCTGATGTTCTTTCATCTGATCTCGGACTTTCTTGTTCTTGTTCTTCATTTCCTCCCTCCTTTTCAAAATGGTTTCAAAAGCATTATCACACGCATTATCAATGACGTTGTGAGTAATAGTTGTTGTTGGAGGTGGAGGGAGTTGATCACATTGTTCGTTCGCCCGTTGCACAGTGCAAATCCTTGTATTTTCCACAGCTGCATCCCGGGCGGACTTGTTGAGAACGCTAGCTAGCATGTCAGTGAGCCATGCTTCGAGGAGCTTTTTTACAGCTGGGAGCATCTCTTCCCCCACAGATGTGGGGGCTCCCTCACCAAGAGATTTTGTGATGCTGCAGTAAGCAAGGGCCATCTCGCTTAAGGGAGACATTGGGCGTTACATCTTCGTCCGCTATTTCACATCTCTCATTGATGGTGTTCATGAGGTTGGTTGGGAGGCTACTTATTATTCTCGTCTTTTCTTCTCTGTTACCCGCCATATTGGGTTTGTGCATACAAAGAAAGGAGATCTTGATCTTGCTTTTTTTTTTACGTTAGCGATCTGTGTTAGTTATAGATCTAGAAGAAACTATAAATTTAACTAGAAAATCCCCACAGATGGCGCCAAATTATTTGACCAAAAAGTATGACTTTCGACTAAAAGAGTTAAGTTTGTATAATAATGGATTAAACCTAATTAAAAATAATATCTCTAGATGTGAATTCAAAAAATGTGAGTAACATTTGACAGATCTGAAATGTGTTGACTATAACATACATTGACTATTATGAAAAGTGTGAGCAATAATGGAGGAGAACTAATAGTAAATAACATTAAATAACATTTAAGTAAATAGGAAAAATGGTTCACCCAATAAAGGATGAACTAGATGATTGTTCCTCCTAACAATGATGAATGACAGATAAATCCTCGAATGTTTGAATTATTCTCGGATCTGATGGAAAAGTGTGAAATAATATGAACAAGAATCTTGGTGAAAATGTAGTGTTTGTATCTTTATAAGAGAGAATCTTATCAAATGAATGTTGCATGCCCCACGTCACTGTCTCTTTCTCTATATATATATATATATATATGAGACATACCCCTAACATACCCTAATAGTACAAGTGCAGAGAATATCCATTAGAATATTCTCTTTAATATCTCATTTTAAAAACTAGCCATTACGACTCTACTAATGGTATTCGATCTCACCCGTTATTGACATCTCGACCACAAACCTCGATGCTTCCTGGTTGACCTCGACTGACCCATTCCTTAGTGTTTTATTGTCCTAAATATTTTAGGGCGAATTTTGACTTATACAATGATTGCATCGTGAAGAAAGTTTTTTGGTTAATGAGATCAAGGATGGATGTAGGGTTGTAGTATTGGGTTCAAATAAATCTAATATTTTTAAGATGGATGTAGGGTTGTAGTATTGGGTACAAAAAAATCTAACATTTTTAACTTTCTATAAAAATTTATATATAAAATTATACTAAAATTACATCAAATAGTTGAATAAGTTCAAAGCTAAAAAGCATACCAATTGAACCTATAAAACTTAAGATTCGACTCAACTCATATCTTTCAAAATAGCTAGCAGAAGCAGAGGCGTATCTACGTAGATGAGTATGGTGCACGTGAACTCATGCTGCTTTTTTAATATTATATATAATAATAGTATTATATTTTTAGTTAGGGGTCAAATCTAACGTCTATCTTTTTTGTTTTTTTTGGGGCTAGAATTGAGTTCAAGTTTCACATCTCGCGTTTGTGAACTTGTATAGTATTCCTCGCTTGTGCTTTAATTAAATAATTTTTTTATTTGATGTATTCATCTCCAAATCCATATCGAAATCAAGAAAAAATTTAATTTTGAACCTATAATTTAAAATAGTAATAAATTTATGAAAAAAATCTAAAGGTTAAACTCATTAAATATAAAATTTGGATTCACTCCATTATAATAATGGACACATCTTTTTGAAATCCGAATTTGCACCAAACAAAGCTAGTTATGGGTTAGCGCGGCAGTCGCGTTCTTTGAACAATATGAATCTTGGGTTCCGAGCAAGAACAAGCAAGAGGGAGTAGTAAATGATCGATCACTAGCGTCCAATTCCTTTTGCATGCTTTTTGGGTCCTCTTAAATATCTGTCCTTTTATGTAGACTTTACTACAACGCCCACAGAGATAGACTCTGCTCAACAGTACACTGTACAGCAACAAAGACAGCAGCTGTTTGGGTGGAACTAACTGCTGTTAGCAGAAGGGGGAAGGGCTGAGAGTGAAGGGGGAGGGGAATTCGGTGATTGACCATTGCTCAGATTTCGAGGAGAAACATTGCCACGTGAATTTGTGCAATTATTTACTGCCTCTGCTCTTTGCTCTTTAATTACCCTCCAATATTCCATCATCAGTACGTCAATCTTCAAACTGATTAATATTTCTCAATTTTTTCCTTTTTCTTTGTAGTTCGGATTTCGGAAGGTAATGAAAAGAAGAATTAAGGAAATAAAATTTACTTTTTTTCTAATCTTCCTAAAGTTATGACGTCTTGTTTAAAATGGTAATACTTCTATTTCCATTCGCTCAAGTTAGATAAATGTTCATATTTGTTCAATCATCAATGCCTTTTATATTAATTTATTTAAGTTTGATGTACCTTTGGAAGATAAATATTTGATAAGATATTCAATGGAGGGGGCACTAGCAGTGTAAAAATAAGATAAATCGTAAATCCTGAAAAAATATAACAACAAAAAATCTAGTGTAATCTGGGTCTGAAAAGGGTAGAGTGTACGCAGACTTTACCCTTATCTTGTAAATGTAGAGACCTTATTTACATTAGACCCGCGACACAATAAAAAAAAAAAAAGCAAAAATAACAATTGGTAACAACCGCGAAATGGGTGATAAGATGATACAGAGATAGAATAATCGAACCAAACGAACCAACAAATAGTAAAAAAATAATATGCAGATAAGAAGAACCAAACATACGTGACTAATACTAGTGCAACCAGTATGAAAAAGAGACACGCACGCCTATATATTAACCTCTACTCCAATCCCTAATCTCCACACCCTCATATCAAGGAATATGTCCTCAGTAAGCTAAAGTTGCGTCATGCATGTCCTGCCTAATCACCTCTCTCCAAAACTTATTAGGCTTACCTCTACCTCTTCTTCACCCACCATGGCCAACCTTTCGCACCTCCTCATCGGGGCATCTATACATCTCCTCTTCACGTGTGCGTACCATCTCATCCTAGTTTCCCGCATCTTGTCCTCCACGGGAGCCACTCTCACCTTGAACCGAATATTATCATTTCTAATCTCATCTTTCCTAGTATGTTCACACATTCATCTCAGCATCCTCATTTCTACTACTTTCATCTTCTGAACATGAGTGTTCTTGATAAGCCAACACTCCGCTCCATACATCATAGTTGGTCTAGCCACCACTCTGTAGAACTTACCTTTAAATCTTGGAGCTAACTTCTTATCACAGAGAATCCTCGAAACGAGCCTCTATTTCATCCACTCTACTCTAATTTGATGTGTGACATCTTTGTCAATCTCTGCATCGCCTTGAATTATAAATTTGAGGTACTTAAAACTCCCTTTCTTGGGGATGACTTATGACTCCAGCCTCACTTTTATATCCGCTTCCACATTGCTGAACTTTCAATCCAAGTACTTTGTTTTAGTCCTGCTTAACTTGAAACTTTTTGACTCCAGCGTCTGTCTCCAAACCTCCAGCCTCGCGTTAACACCGTCTTGCGTCTCGTCAATCAACACTATGTTATCCGCAAATAACATGCATCATGGCATCTTCCCTTGAATGTACCGCGTCAAAACATCCATCGCCAAGGCAAATAAAAACGGGCTAAGAGCGGATTCCTGATGCAATCCCATCCTAACTGGGAAGTTTTCTAAGTCTCCTCTTACTAACTCTATCATACATATTCTGAATCACCCTAATGTATGCTACAAGCACACCTCTAGCCTCCAAACATTTCCAAACAACTTCTCTCCTGACTTTGTCGTAAACTTTCTCTAGGTCAATAAACACCATGTGCAAATCCCTCTTTATTTCCCTATACTGTTCCAATAGTCTCCTAATAAGGTGAATGACTTCGGTAATCAATCGCCCCAGCATGAATCCAAACTGGTTCTCTAACATAGATACACTTCTCTTCACCCTAACTTTTACCATCCTCTCCCAAACTTTTATAGTGTGGATTAGCAGCTTGATACCCCTATAATTACTGCAATTTTAGATATCA
Source organism: Nicotiana otophora (assembly GCA_000715115.1). NCBI lineage: Eukaryota > Viridiplantae > Streptophyta > Magnoliopsida > Solanales > Solanaceae > Nicotiana > Nicotiana otophora. The sequence goes on along the minus strand of AWOL01S0039272.1, from coordinate 125,387 downwards.
CCTTTATTCTTGTACATTGAAATCATCGTACTCCATCTGCATTCTTCGGGCGTCTTTATCCTCTTAAAAGTGACATTAAACAACTTAGTAAATCACTCCAAGCCTGTTCTTTTCACGTATTTCCAAAGTTTTACAGGGATCTCGTTTGGTCTCGTCGCTCTACCCCTGCTCATCTTACGCATATCTCCCAAAACCTCAACAACCTTGATACGCTTGCAACACCCCAAATCTCGATGACTCTCAGAGTGCTCCAAGTCCCCCCAGTACAATATTCCTATCCCCCTCTTTGTTCAAGAATCTATAAAAATATGTCTACCATCTTCATCAATATGATAAAAGAAATAAATAAATATCTTATTGATGATAGTGATAATCTTACTTCAGTCATAAGCTTAGTTGTTACTCCAAAAGTAGAAAGATTGGAAATGGAAAAAAATGGAGTTCTAAAAAAGGTAAAGTTAAAACTAATTTGACATTAAGTTGGTTGAGATTTGAAAAAAAAAAATATTTGAAGTTAAAGTTAAAAAAGGTAAGTGTTAAGTTAAAGTTATTTTAAACATGAAAAACCTGGGTTAGTTTTGTGATTAAAACCTTGCAAAACTCCTAAAACTTCTTTTTCAAACTTCAAAATTCATAATTCTATCTTGAAATTTAAAAATGGGTCAATTTAATAGCAAACACTTATTTAAAATAATTTTTAAATAAGCCAAAATCTGTGGCTAAACGGGCTAACGTATGAAGCAACGCCAAATTATGCTAAGCGATATTTTTGAATTGTCTTAGCCTAACAATTAATATCATAGCCTATAATTCGGTAGGATGAGTGTGGAGATGGTGGAAGACGTGGAACTCGATTTACTGCCTTTACTGATAGTTTGGATACGCGCACACACAAAAAGAAGTTATATTCTAGCTAGCGTTTGATCATAGATTCTCAAATTTATTCTAAAAAATCTGATTTGGGTAAAATTTAGTTTGAAGATGAAAATGTGTTTGGACATCTGTTTTGGGTGAAGTTTGGTTTGAAAAAACATGAAATATGACTTATACCATTAAGTTCTAAAAACTATCACAAATACCCAACAATACCATTATCAATAATATTTGTTATATAATCGCAAAACATAGTCCTGAATATAAATAAGTTTGATACAAAATTATTACTTTTATAATAAACTACATGATACATTATCAGATGACCGAGAAGACGAAGCAACATCGTTACAAAATAATAAATGGTGGGCTCTTTTATAAAATACAAAAGTTTGGGGCAATGTTTAAAAAATATAATAGTGATATTTTGGTCCAAAACCAGCTATTAAGCTGGTTTTGAAATTAGGGATTTGAGATTTGAAATTTGGCCAAAATATAGATAAAATCTATGGCCAAACATGTATTTGTCAAATAAAACCCAAATTTATTTTGACAAAATCTATTTCCAAATGGTTCCTAGCCTTTGGTGGGCAATAAAATACACAAACGAAGTCGATGACAGATAGTGAATCTCCAGATAAGCTCAACTTAGTTCAAAGAACTTGTTAATGAGTTATTGCATGGAACATCAGTGTGGGGGCTTGTTGATACGCCATGTACTATCTTTGAAAGAACTAATTTATTTAGTATAATAATCTATCTAAACATTTAAATCTTAATCTCTTTGAAATCAAAGTCGACTAAAATGGGAAGGAAATAGTAATATTTACCCTAAAAAAATGGATAACAATTGAATTTATACGCGGTTTTAAGAATATGTGATCTAACGTGACTCAAAGCGATAGACTAAACTATAAGTAAAGCGAACAATAATAAAATAAATTGAAATCGTATGACTTGAACAATTATAGCCTTGAGAAATATACATCACTCCAAACTGAATATGATCCAAATAATGTCAAATACAGAAGAACAGTAGCTTGCAGAAAGAAAATAATATTATAATACTTTTGGGATGCGTGTTACCCTCTCCATTACAAAGATCAGACCTCATTTATATAGTAGGGGACTCCTCATTTAGGTACAATTCTATAAAAGGTAAGAAATCTCATGATTTGCTAATTAGTCGGTCCCTTGTTGATATGTGCCGAGATTCCCGCCGTGATATCCGACTAGTTGCGGATACTTTGGCCTTCCATTATTGGGCCCGATAATGTTTCCTCGAGCTTGTTCGGAATCAGGATCGATTCCGGAGTCATGGGCTCGAATATCTTGGAGATGTATGTTTTCACTTCGTTCTTTGGTTCGATGAAATCTGTGGTCGATCTTCAATCCATCACGTTTCAGTTCTGATCCGCCGTGCAATAGATGAGCCTGGTTTCGGCCGTATACAGATAGTCCCCTCATTTTTCGGAGTGTAAACGATGATAAACGATATGATCCCTTGATCCTGATCTTGATATTTCGCTTCAGAAACGACAAAAATAGACGAAAGGTCTCGTTAGTCACATCTTAATGGCATTAAATGTTCATCAGTCGCTGGTCTACCGCAATAGACTTTGAACCGTCGTTTGAATACTATATATAATCCCTGCTTCATCCATTCAAACTTTACGTTTAAACCTCCTCTACTCTTGTTCTTTAAAAAATCTTTGCATTTTCTAACACTTGCACCAGATTACTTAAGGTTTTTGCAAGAATCTTCGCTTGTCTTCATTCCAAAACATTAGCGTAACCTTTTAACTTCCTCTTCTTCATCTCTATTTAGAAAAATGGAGAAAACTTCTTAGACAGCTCCACAAAAAGAAACTGCCTCTTCATCACGACCGGCCGACGAGGAAATAACGGCGGAACCTCACCCTGGGTGTTTGACCGGTGCTGATTTCAATGTTGAAAAGACTTCCTCGGTAATGGGCCGATGCGAGCCGGTCTCTAGATATATATGCTCGATCACTGACGGTCTCCTCTCCAAGGTCAAAGAGGATTGCAACTGGGTCGATAAACACGTGGTGGTGCCCACGCCTGAGGAAGCGATTACCACCCATGTGGAGGGTTTTTTAAGTGCTTACACTTGTCCCTTCACGTTGGGCCCCTTGGACCCGATCATCATCGCCTTCTGTAAGAGGTACGAGGTGACCCTTGGTCAAATCCATCCCTCTTTCTGGAGGATAGTAATTCTCCTATGCTTCTTCGTAAACAAAATAGAGGGGTGTCCCTTCACCCTAGACCATCTCATGCGCATGTACAGTCCCCCGACTCTATCGAGGGAGATTAATAAAGCTTGCCCGCCGGGCTAGTAATTCCCCCTTATCGAGTATAGACGAGGATTGGGACTGAGGCTGGTTGGGCCGATTCATTCGGGTGAAGACCTTGAATTTGATCCCGGCCGAGGACATGCCATTTCCCGAGAAATGGAACATGAAACGTAAGTATAACTTTGCCTTAAAGATTTCGTTTATTGTTTTTTCTTTTTCCTCCCTTCTTATCAACATTTTGTGGTGCAGCTGTTGCTCGAATGTCGAATACAGTTCCTCGACTTAAGGAGTGGGTCGAGGACCTCGTATCATAAAAACCCTATTCTGAGCGCGCGTGGCGCGAACTATAAAACGGCCGATGGGAGGCCCATTCCAATGGTAAGTTTCCTATTCCGATTTAATAATATTTGATTTTTTCCTCGTGCCGTTGAGTTCTTATTAGTTCCGCTTTCTTTTGCAGGTCTTCCCAATAATATTGCTATGAGGCCTCCATCCGGTGACGAGGATGTGCCTCTCGAGTCCCCTGCTCCAAGGCAGGGTGATGAGAAGAAAAGAAAGAGGGCCCCGAGTTCTCCTAGCTCGGAAAAGAAGAAAACAAAAAGAAGTCTGGTGCGTAAACCTAAGGATAGCACCAGTACTCGGGCGCCCTCTTTGGACTCACTCCACCAGTTCAGGGATGATTCAGAAGAAGAAGAAGAGAACATCGAACTAGTGGCTCATGTGCGGTCAGGGCTTGAGGTACGAGGGGCCCCCGAACCGATGAGAGCTGAAACTGAATTACCTCGACTCGTAGAGGTTGATGAGGGAGCTTTAGCCGAAGCTACAAACCCAGAAGGAGGCGAGGCTGCTTTGCCTCGAGATAGGGAGGCCGATAACGAGATCGTAGCTTGTTCTTCCCGAACAGTGGATAGTTCTTCGAAAGGCATACCCGGAGTGATAGACCTCTCCAGTTCGCCATTATTTACTGAGTCTATGATCGCCGAAGCTCACGCGTTGAAAGAACGACCCAACGAAGAGCCACAAGGGGTGGTAGACTCCTTTCAAAACTTCTTTGATGGCATAGACTCTACCACTACGGAGGACATCACCGGGTTGGGTGATATACCGGTGCCGAAGAAGAGTCCATCATCGGAGACAAGTGGACCTGCCTCGAGCCCGAACTATTCAACCGGTTCCCAGCCCCGAGTTCGAATCCTGACCGGAAGAGGTCAATCATTGTGTCTATTTCGAAGGATGCCCGGGTTCTATCTTCCCCCGAGGGGGTGGCCAGTTACCTTCAGTGCTTAGTGACCGAGGAGGATCAGGCCAAGATGAACGAGGTGGAAGTGCCTTGTTTATTCAACGAAGCCCAATAGGCATTAAATCGGGTAACCTCAAATACCTCCTAATAATTTCTAGTGTGTACTTAGATTTTTTTGTAGATGATCGTAACTCCTCCTTCTCTGTTTGTAGGCTTCGGTACTCCACCATGAAATGTTCCTCCAATACCGGGAAAAGCTGAACCAGTACGAGGCCGAGATCCGAGGGCTCACTGAGAAAAGAGATGCTTACAAACTTCTCAGTGAGCAAAGAGGGGGTGAAGCTAAGGGCCTCCGGGCTGTGTTAGAGGTGGCTCGGAAAGAGCATTCCGACCTGGCTGAGCAGGTAAGAAGAGTTTTTGAAGTTAGAGATGACGAATCAGTCACGGTGACTAACGGTTCGAACCCGCAGGTCCAGCAGAAGATCGATAAGATTGGACAGCTTCAGGAAGAGGTAGATGTGGTAAAGACTGAGGCCGAAGAATGGAAAGAGAACATGGACGGCCTGGCCTCAGAAAAGGAGACTGCCCGGGCCCAACTGGCTTCGGCTGAAGTCCAGCTCCGAGGTATAAAAGAGAATTCGTTAGTGCAGGCCAAGGAGATCGAGGAGCTCCAGTCCCAGTTGAATTCAGCTATCTCTGATCGAGAACATCTAGCCACGGAGCTCGAAGCGGCCAAGTCGGAGGCCAAAGTAGTTAAGGCCAATGTCGATGAGATGGTGGCCGTTTATAAGGCCGATGCCGAGGCTGCTCAGGTTCAAGCAAAAGATATCACCGAGCATGCTAAATGGCAATCTCGAAGGGAGGCCCTCGAGGAAATCCATGCTCGGGGTTTCGACCTATCAGCTGAGATCGAGAATGCCAAGGAGCTCGAAGCTGAGGCTAAAAGGTTGACTTACCCAAGGATGATAACGACTCTGAGGGTTTAAGCGAGTCCGAAGGCGGAGACGATTCCGAGGTTGAAAACGCTTCCCCCGATGAGGACCAGGCCACTTAGGCCTTTAGATGTTTTTGTTTTTTGTTTTTTGCATTTTTGTTGAGGCCATTTGGCCTTTGTAAAAATTTGCATCGGGCTGTTTGGCTCTTGTAAAAAGAATTTTGTATAAATATATAAGGCTTTCTTTCCCTTTCACGGCTTTCGAATTTTTCCCTTTGCTTTATTATTTATATTCACAAAGATCGAAATGACTTAGCACGAAATAATTAGGTTATGTTCAAAGATTCAAACAAACCTTGCCTTTACATTATTCTATTTTAAGGCATTTTGGTGGTTCGGTGTAACCGAAAACTTCCTCCTAAAGTAAGTAGTTGAGATTATAGTTCGCCGAGTGTAGCCTTTAGAACCGGTTATGAAAATTTTCTTTTTGAAGGCTTTGTTTTTATTACGGGTCTCGGATGTCTCCGAGCCATGTTAATATGGTCGTAGCCTTTTAGTTTGGGTGTCGCCCAGTGGACTTGCTTTTCCGAGTTATCCGGGCTTGCCTAAGATAACAGTCCCCGAGTGGGGACGGCCGTGGCCTTTAAAATTTGGGGGTTGCCTAATAGGTCTTATGCCCTCGAGGTCTAATAGTTGGGACTGTTCGAGTTTGTTTTCAAACGGCAATCCACGAATGAGAGAGAGATTTTTTGATCTCAGGTTAAAGCGACCCTTGGGCTCGTTTCCTTTAGGGGATCAGAAGCAGGGAATTCCTTAAGAAATGTAAATAAGAAATTTTTAAAAGACAAGATGATTGCAACGAAGAAACTTCTCTTTATTCTTGTGTACAACACTCATACATGCGTACATGCTTTATGCTAAGGCTCGATCAATCTATGTGGGCACGGTTCGTTTGACCGTTTGGCCCTTACAATAAATCCTACCTAGCGAGACCCTTCCATTACGAAGTAATTTCCTTGCTTAAGTCGATATCTGAGGATAATGCCCCCCAGTATTCGAAATTAATCATAGAGAGAAGCTTCAGATACTGTTAATGCGATCTTTGACACCGATTTGTGATCGATCTTTTGATTCTAAGTTAGCACGATCCACTGTTGCCTCGTTAAAAACCTTGCCGGAAAACCCATTTGGGACAAAACCGGTTCAAGGAAAAAAGAGTGCAATGCGTGCTTTCAGGCCTAAAACTTTGTACTGCTCCTTGTCGATCACCTGCAAGTGTTCTTCCGAAATATAAATAAAAGAAAATGAATGGGGTCGTACCTTAGCAGTAATATCATTTTAAGTGAGTTATATTCCAATTGCTTGGTAGTTGTTCACCGTTCATCGTTTCGAGCTTGTAGGATGTGATATCAGCGATATGATACGGTCCTTCCTAGTTCGGTCTCAACTTTTCCTCGCTCGGGTTTCGGGTGTTCAGTGTGACCTTTCTTAGCACTAAGTCCCTGACGTTGAAGTATCGAAGGTTGGCCCTTCTTTTGTAATATCTCTTGATCCGTTGCTTTTGGGCGGCCAACCGGACAGGGGCAGCTTCGCGCCTTTCATCCAACAGTTCTATGCTCATATCCATTGCCTCGTCATTTGATTCCTTTATTGCATATCGGAATCTTATACTTGGCTCTCTGACTTTGACTGGTATTAGAGCTTCAACGCCGTAAACCAATGAGAATGGGGTGACCCCGGTACTGGACTTTGAGGTCATACGGTACGCCCATAGGACTTTGGGTAGGATTTCCTTCCACTTTCCTTTGGCGTCGGTTAACCTCTTTTTGAGGTTTTGGATTATGGTTTTGTTGGTCGATTCGGCTTGTTCGTTCCCACTAGGGTGATAAGGTGTTGACATGATCCGTTTGATCTTATGATCCTCGAGAAACTTGGTCACTTTGTTGCCGATAAATTATTTCCCGTTGTCACATACGATTTCAGATGGCATTCCGAATCGACATATGATATGGTCCCAAATAAAGTCGATGACTTCCTTCTCCCTGACCTTCTCGTAAGGCTTAGCTTCGACCCACTTAGAAAAATAGTCAGTCATAAATAATATAAATTGAGCCTTACCGGGTGCCCATGCAAGAGAGCCAACAATGTCCATTCCTCATTTCATGAACGGCCATGGTGATAAAATCGAGTGGAGCAGCTCCCCGGGTTGATGGATCATCGGAGTGTGTCTTTGTCATTCATCACATTTTCTAACGAACTCCCTTGCGTCATTTTCCATGTCGATCCAATAATAATCAGATCTGATTATTTTTTGAACCAGCGATTCGGCGCCCGAAAGATTTCCACAGGTAGCTTCGTGGATTTCCCTCAAAACATACTTGGTATCGCCCGACCCTAGACATATTACAAGTGGGCCATAAATGTTCTTCTGAACAAGGTTCCGTCTTCGGACAGGCTAAATCGGGCCGCCTTTGTACGTAGAGACCTCGACTCTTTTGGATTCGAGGGCAGTTTACCGGATCTGAGATATTCTACGAACTTATTCCTCCAGTCCCAAGTTAGGCTCGTCGAGTTGATCTCGGTGTGGCCTTCTTCCACTACTGATCTCATAAGTTGTACGACTTCTCCTGAGTTGAACTCGTCGTCTTCGACCGATTACCCCAAGTTAGCAAGGGCATCGGCCTCGTTGTTTTGATCCCGAGGTACGTGTTGTAAAGTCCATTCTTTGAACTTATGTTATGTCACCTGTAATTTATCCAAGTATCTTTGCATTCATTTCTCTCTGACCTCGAATGTTCCATTGACTTGGTTTACCACAAGGAGGGAGTCGCACTTGGTTTCGATCACTTCTGCCCCCAAGCTCTTGGCTAGTTCAAGGCCTGCAATCATGGCCTCAGATTCGGCCTCGTTGTTAGTCAATTTCACAGTCTTAATAGATTGTCTAATTATATTACCTATTGGTGGCTTTAATACGATGCCAAGTCCGGACCCTTTTGCGTTTGAGACACCGTCCGTGAAGAGGGTCTAGATTCCCGAGGAAGTTTCTGAGTTAATCAATAACTCTCTTTCGACCTCGGGTATTAGGGCCGGTGTAAAGTCAGCCACAAAGTCTACCAAAATTTGAGACTTAATCGCGGCCCGAGGTCGATACTCAATATCGTACCGACTTATTTATATGGCCCATTTGGCCAGTCGACCCAAGAGTTCGGGCTTATGCATAACGTTCCTCAATGGGTAAGTAGTTACGACATATATGGGATGACATTGGAAGTATGGTTTTAGCTTCCTAGAGGCGTTTAACAAAGCGAGCGCCAGTTTTTCCAGGTGAGGGTACCTAGTTTCGGCCTCACCTAAGGTTCTACTAACATAGTAAATTGGAAATTGCATACCTTGCTCTTCTCGAACTAGGACTCCACTTACCGTTATCTCCGAGACCACCAAGTACAAGTACAGTGGTTCGTCTGCCTTCGGTGTGTGAAGTAGGGGCGGGCTCGATAAATACTTTTGAGTTCCTCCAAAGCTTGCTGGCATTCCAGAGTCCACGAAAAGTCGTTCTTCTTTTTCAAACAGTGCGAAAAATCGGTGGCTTTTGTCGGATGACCTTGAAATAAATCGCCCCAGGGCGTCTATTCGCCCGATTAACCTTTACACGACCTTTACATTATCCAGGACCGTGATATCTTTAATGTCTTTGATCTTATCAGGATTGATCTCGATACACTGATTGGATACCATAAATTCGAGGAACTTACCCGACCCTAATCCAAACGCACATTTTTCTGGGTTCAGTTTCATGTTTTACTGCTTCAGTTTACTGGATGTTTATTGCAAATGTCTTAAGTGGTCTTCTGCTTGTAGGGACTTAACTAACATGTCGTCAATGTAAACCTCCATTGATTTTCCTATTTGTTTCTTGAACATCCGATTTACTAAGCGTTGGTATGTGGCACCAACATTTTTTAATCCAAACGACATTACGTTATAACAGTATGTGCCTTACTTAGTGATGAAGGAAGTTTTTTCCTGATCACCCGGGTCCATCCATATTTTGTTGTACCCGGAATAGGCATCGAGAAAACTGAGGGTCTCGTGGCCGGTCGTGGCATCGATCATACAGTCGATGTTGGGCAAAGGAAAAGAGTCTTTGGGGCATGCTTTATTCAAATCTTTATAGTCTATACACATTCTTAATTTATTCCCTTTTTAGGGACTACCACTATGTTTGTTAACCAACATGGGTATTTGACCTCCCGGATAGACCCTATTTTAAGAAGTTTAGATACCTCATCCTTGATGAAAGCATGCTTGATTTCGGACTGGGGTCTCCTCTTTTGTTTAACCGGATGAAAGTTCGGGTTCAGGTTCAGCTTGTGAGTAGTTATCTCCGGTGGGATACCTGTCATATCGAGGTGGGACCAAGCAAAACAGTCTTCGTTAGTTATAAAAAATTGAATGAGCTTTACCCCGAGCTCGGAATTTAGCCCCGTACCCAGGTATACCTTTCGATCGGGCAAGTTTTCTCGTAATATGACTTGTTCTAGTTCCTCGACCATCAATTTAGTGGCGTCAAAATCATCAGGGGCTATAAAAGATCCGGGAATCCCATAATCATCATCCTCGACTTCCCATTATTTGTCCGAATCTGCCGAAGATGGTATCAGTGATTGCTATTTTACCCCATTTTTGACCACCTGGTTTGGGCCCTTCGATGTTGAAACTGTAGATGTCGATGTCACCTCTTCAACCGCGAACATTTCTTTTGCAATCGGTTGTTCCCCGTAGACTGTTTTAACTCTGTCAGGTGTTGGGAATTTCAATGCTAGGTGCAGCGTTGAAGGCACCGCCCTCATGTTGTGGATCTATGGCCTTCCTAATAGAGCGTTGTATCTCATGTCCCCTTCGATCACATAAAATTTAGTCTCCTGGATAGTCCCGACGATGTACTGGTAATGTTATTTCGCCTTTAGTGGTCTCACAAGCCATGTTGAATCCGTTTAGAACTCGAACTACACGCACGACTTCGTCTTGCAAATCGAGCTGTTCCACGACCCTTGATCGAATGATGTTGGCCGAACTACCTGGATTAATTAACACACATTTAACCCGAATTTTATTTACAAGTACAAATATTACCAGTGCATCATTGTGGGGTTGCATGATCCCTTCCGCATCTTCATCGTTGAAAGATAAAGTTCCTTCCAATTTGTAGTCTCAAGTTCGTTTCTCCCTAGTGATGGATACTTTGGTGCGTTTCAACATCGCCCCATGTGGGTTATCAACTCCTTCGATGATCATGTTAATGACGTGTTGAGGTTCTTCTTGTTCTGCATGTTTGTTAGAATCCCTATTCCTGAAATGATTCTTGGCTCGGTCGCTCAAGAACTCCCGAAGGTGCCCATTGTTGAATAGGCGAGCTACTTCCTCTCTCAGTTGTCGACAATCCTCCGTTATGAGACCATGAGTGTCGTGATATTTTCACATCTAGTTAGGATCCCTTTGGGTTTGATCGGACTGTAGGGGTCGAGGCCATTTGGTATTTTTGATGCGCCCGATAGCCGATAGCCGATACAATGGCGGCAGTATCGACATTAAAATTGTATTCTGATAGACTTGGTGCGTCTTTAGACCTATCGAGGCCATTTTTGGTCATAAGTCCCCGACTACTTTGACCTCGGTCGTTCCTCCTTTCGTTTCCTATGGGATTTCTCCCAGACCCGCTGCTTCTCCGATTTCCATTATATGGTTGATACCTATCCCTATTTGGCCTCGGTTCACAATCGATTTCTCTCTTGACTCTGTCGAAGGTTCTGACTAGATAAACAGACCCCGAAGGGGCCCCGAGTTAATCATCTTCGACTCTGATTTTCGACTGATACCGGTTATGCACGTCGGCCCATGTAATAGTCGGATAATATATTAAGTTCTACTTCAGCTGTTGTGAAGCCACTGAGCTTCGTATATTAAATTCCTGAGTAAAAGCTTGAACAACCCAATCATCAGCGACCGGTGGCAGGTCCATTCGTTTCCATTTGAAATCGAGATACGAATTCTTTAAGCATTTCATTATCCTTGTGCCTCATTTGAACAGGTCCGATTTCCTGATTTTGACCTTGATAGCCCCAGCGCGTGCTTTCACAAAAGAGTCTGCAAGCATAGAAAATGAGTCAATAGAATTATGGGGTAAGTTGTGATACCATATTATGGCTCCCTTTGACAAGGTTTCTCCGAATTTATTCAGTAAGACGGACTCGATCTCATCATCCTCCAGGTCATTTCCATTGATGGCGCATGTGTATGAGGTGATGTGCTCATTTGGGTCAGTCGTTCCGTTGTACTTAGGAATCTCAGGCATACAGAATTGTTTGGGGATCGGCTTCGGAGCCGCACTCAGAGGGGAAAGGTTTATGTACAAACTTTTTGGAATCCAAGCCTTTTAGTATCGGTGGCGCTCCCGGAATTTGGTCGACCGTAGAAATGTAGGTCTTCACCTTTTTGTCGTTTGCTTCGATTTTCTTTTCCCATAATTCTATTCATTTTGTCAGCTCCTCGAGCATTTTTATGATCTCGGGGTTATTACCCGAATCGTTCCCACTCGACCTTTCCGCGACTGGTTCTTCCTTGTGAGTGATTTCTCGAGACGGGCCGGGCTCGATCCTGCTCGGTGTGCGGATCTGGTTTTGTAACTAAGCTAATGTCGCCTGTTGAGCCACATGCGAATTAGCGTTAATCGAATCTACGATCGGAATTCCAGCGGGATCAGCAAATGGTATCTCGTTACTGGGCGTTATGTTGTTATTTTCACCATGGTGACTGGGCTCGTTGTCAACATGCAGAGGTACTGATTGAGAGTTTGACATTTTTGTATTTTAGTATGGAATCAACGACACTTCAAAGAGCAAGTGTAAAGCAGGGTGTGTTATGGAGATTTATATCAAATAACCACTATTATCCTTAGCCCCACGGTGAGCGCCAAACTGTTTACCCTAAAAACGGATAACAATTGAATTTATACACGATTTTAAGGATACGTGATCTAACTTGACACAAAGCGATAGATTGAACTATAAGTAAAGCGAACAATAATAAAGTAAATTCAAACCGTGTGACTTGAACAGTTATAGCATTGAGAAATAGACCTCACTCCAAACTGAATATGATCCAAATAATGTCAAATACAGAAGAGCAATAGCTTGCAGAAAGAAAATAATATTATAATACTTTTGGGATGCATGTTACCCTCTCCATTACAAAGAATCAGACCCCCTTTATATAGTAGGAGAATCATGCTTTAGGTACAATTCTATAAAAGGTAAGAAATCTCGTGATTTGCTAATTAGTCGGTCTCTTGTTGATACGTGCCGAGATTCCAGCCGTGATATCCAACTGGTTTCGAATACTTCGGCCTTCCGTTATTGGGTCCGATAATGTTTACTCGAGCTTGTTCATAATCGGGATCGATTCTGGAGTCACGAGCTCGAAGATCTTGGAGATGTATGTTCTGTCATCGTTCTTTAGTTCGATGAAATCTGGGGTCGATCTTCAATGCATCACGTTTTGGTTCCGATCCGTCATGTAATAGATGAGCCCGATTTCGACCGTATGCAAGTACTTCGAAAGACAATTTTCTTAAAATTTACGATCGTTCACTCATAGTGTAAACGTTTATTTACCATATTTCTGCTTAGACACATTTACCAAAAATGAAAATATCTATGAGAATGACTAGTTTATTTCCATCTCTAGCTTCCCTGGGTGACAAAAGCAGCACATCAGTGATAAGTAAAAGTTGGAAGAACAAATCCCAGTATCAGTGTAAGTTGAGATCTGCTTGTGCCTTGTGTACTCGATAGATTTTCAGACAATGCATCAGAAATTTAGATCTATTAGTGAATAAAGTGAATGAAAGTTATAATATCGAGTTCAAATCATAGCATAGACAAAAAAGAAAAAGTTGATGGCAAATTACCTGATACACGTGTTTGTACAAAATAACCATTACTTCAACGAAATAAACGAAGTAAGACCAACCTTATAAAAGATAAAGGGAAACAGTCCGAATTTCCCTTAATATAGAGATTCGAAAATCAATTTTGCCATACGTTATATTTTTGGCCGATTATTACTTTTGTTGTTATCAAATCTTTTTGTATTTGTCATTGTCATAGATCGAGCTCCAGAATAAAATAAGTGAACTCTACTTTTCCTAATTTTTCGAGAATAAAGGTCAAAATTCACTTTACTTTTGATTATAATAATTTAAAATCAAACCTTAGGTTGAAGTTTCGTTCGGTCAAGGGCATATATAAAACTTTTTCCTAATTGCAAGTGTAATACTCGATCAAAAGTTTACGGATGGCAAACATATTCGATCAAGTAAATTTTACCTTTTAAAAAAAAAATGATTTCTTGACGGCAATGAAAAAGTGAGTCTGATATGAATCGTACAGTGTACTGTTAATTTTCTACCCAGTAGCTAGAAAAGTAAAAATCTAAAGGATGGAGTTTGCTTAGTTTCCCATTTTGGTGTGTCTTTATCACCAGCTTTTTTGACATTTTTCCAAGTACTATGTAATGGACAAAATCCAACAGGAGAGTAACATGTACACTGGCGATAGTGAACTGTACTGTTTCTGCTATTATGTTGGATTGACTGCAGGTTTTTCGAGTTACGAGCCCTTCCATAACTAAATATTTCATCTGGTTTGTTTATTTAGTTTCTTTCCAACCAAGCCCTACTTCATAACTAAAAGGAAGAATTTCTTTAAGAAAGTATTTTTTTTTAGCCGTACACGCTATCCTTCTTTGTATCTCATTTTGTTTTTTATGTTTATTTAGATACCTTCCAACCAAGTCGTACTTAGACTTTTTCGGCTGCTTATGTTCAGAAAGGAAGAATTGCACTCACCAAAAAAAAGGAAAAAAATATAAACACTTCCATATTTAATGTCAAATATATGGTACATGCAGCGGCCCTAAGAAGAAAATTTGATATGATTTAATTTCTATACGCTTAAAAGCATTTTAATACTATCAGGACATGGGATTACTGTTTATAACAAGTAAAATTAGTAATCTAAAAATTAAAATAAATTATTTACTACAATAGATTAAAATACACGACTAATAAACAAATTCTTTAAACTATCAATGTACATAAATTAGGTCCTTAATATTAATTAATATAAAACGATCTTTAGCCTAGCTATATATCATACTCGATTACAGTAAAGAAATTTTTATTTATCATGTTATTTTGAATTGACAGAAAATAAGTCAAGAATCAAGAAACACAGTTTTTCAAAATTGTGGTTATATCCTACCTGAATTACAAAAGATTGTTGCAATATTACTAGAAGATCTCATTTTTTCGGGAATCTTTACAAAGAGTACTTCAGGAGGGAGCGAGTTTTCTTTCTTCTTGTATATTTCAGAAAAGAACGTAGACTAATTATTAAAAATTCCTAACACTCTAGGACTTCTTTTTTCTTTTATGATGAAACACAATTCTTCATAAAACTTTCTGATATTAGGGCTGTCGCTTGATAGGATTAGCTTCTAAAAGAAAATATGAATTGAGTTCGGGCTCACGCTCGTGTACTAAACAAGTGGGGCTGAGTTTAAAGCTTGATTCACTTTATAACTGGTTTGCAGCTTTTTACGGACAAGCTTTCAACTATTAGCTCAAGGAAAGAGACTCATTTCATATTCTAAAATACACGTTTTAGTGTATTTGCAAATTGAAGGGGAACATAACCGATAAAGTTGCTGTCATGTGATCAGGAGGTCACGGGTTCTAATCGTGAAAATAGTCTCTTACAGAAATGCAGAGTAAGACTGTGTACAATAGACCCTTATGGTCTGGAAATACAATAGACTCTTAAGGTCCGACCTTTCTCCGGACCCCGCGCATAACGGAAGTTTAGTGCGCCGGGCTGCCCTTTTAGTATATTTGCAAATTGAAACTTGAACAAACATAAGTTGTTTCATATCACAACTATATATAGAGAAGAATAAAAAAATAGTCTCATGAACAAGGATGCTGGTAAAAGTCTTAATTAATTTCACAATTAACACATTGGCTGAACTTTAAGCTTATAATACACAAATCCAGATTAGCGATAGCACTACAACAAACTCTTATACTTTGCAAATAAAATTTGTGATGACCAAAGGTTATCTTTAAATTTAATATTTATTTTTTTGTTATGAGATCTCAAATAGCACAATTTAGCATTTCTCGACTTGCGTGTGCAGTCCGTATATTTTTCCGGAAAGCTTTTATGTGAAAAATTAATAAAAATGAGAAATAGTGCCTTCAAAACTCACTTAAGTTGACTTCGGTCAATATTTTGAGCAAATGGACCCAGATCAGTATTTTGACGGTCCCTGTGGGTCTGAATCGTAATTTGGGACTTGGGCGTATGTCCAAAATTTAATTTGGAGGTCCCTAAGTTGAGTTATCGCCAATTATTTAAAATTAGAAGTTCGAAAGTTTAAAGATTTCAAAGTTTTACCACAAATTGACTTTCATTGATATCGGACTCGGATTTCCATTCCGAAAGTTGGAACAGTTCCGTTATGTCGTTTAGGACTTACATGCGAAAATTTAGGTCATTCCGGACTGTTTTGACGTGTTTCGGCCCGAGTTTTAGAATTGAAATTTTCATAAATTCGTTAAGTTCGAATCGATGTGCGAATTATAATTTTGACGTTGTCTGATGTGATTTGAGGCCTCGACTAAGTTCATATGATATTTTAGAACTTGTTGGTGTATTCGGTTGAGGTCCCGGGGCCTCGGGTGAAATCCGGATGGTTAACAGATCAAAATTTGAACTTAGAACAAAGTTGGAAGTTGCTGCCTAGTGATGCAATCACACATGCAGATCTTTTCTCGTAGGTGCGAGTTCGCAGAAACGAGTTTGGACTCGCAGAAGCGAAGGCAAGGCAGTGTTCGCAGGTGCGGAGCTTTGGCCGCATCTGCGAAGCCGTAGAAGCGGCTTGTCGACCGTAGATGCAGTTTTTGATGTGGTGATCAGTCTTCTCACACTTGTAGCAGTCCTCATTGGTCTGTTTTTTAGTAACCCTTGGTTTGTTGTAGCCTCCACTTATTGAAGAACCCTTTCCTCTCATTAGGTACTTCTTGAAGTCCTTTATGATCATAGCCATTTCATCTTCCTCTAGATTAGAACCTTCAGTGATTCGGAGTGACAGGCTCTTCTCCTTCTTGGGTACATCCATCTTTATGGTTCGCCTTCTAAGTTCATAAGCAGTGAGATTTCCAATTAGCTCATCCAAATTGAGAGTGGCCATGTTCTTTGATTCCTGAATAGCAGTGATTTTGCCCTCCCTTGAGACTGGCAAAACCCTTGTCAAAATCTTCTCAACTTTGTCTTCTTCAAGAATAACCCTTCCAAGAGACTTAAGTTCATTTGTTATTGTAGTGAACCTTGTATACATCTCTTGGATGGTTTCCCCTTCCTTCATAGTGAAATTCTCATATTGAGAATATAGTAAAGTTCTTCTGGACCTATTCACCCGAGGTGTTCCTTGATGAGCCACTTGCAAAAGTATCCCAAATTTCCTTAGTAGTAGTACAACTTTGAATTCTGATGTACTCGTCCGGACCATGTCCACACACGAGCCATTTCTTGGCTTTAGCATTCTTCTCCCATTTCCTCAAGTCGTCAGCAGTGCAGTCAGCTCTTGTTTTTGGCACCTCTTCTCCTTCGTCATTTATCTTCATGGTAGCTAGTGGACCATCTATGACAATGTTCCATAGCTCATAGTCTTCTCCTATGATGTGATCTTTCATCCTGTTTTTCCACCAAGAGTAATACTGGCCGTTGAAAAGTGGTGGCCTAGCAGTGGATTGCCCTTCCCAGTTTTCAGGTGGTGCACTCATCTTGATCTTCTCCTAAGGTGTTAGCCTATTCAAGAATAACCCGCTCTGATACCTATTGATGTTTTAACTTCAATACCACACAAGAGGGGGGAGGGGGATGATTTGTGTGGTGTCCAATTTTTCACGTGCACAGATTATAGGAGGACCTGATTCTTCTATGTGTTCCTTATACTACTGTTGCGGAATAATAAATGCAGAATTTAAAGAACACAAGGATTTTTACGTGGAAAACACCTGGCTCAAAAGGTGAAAAAAACCACGACCTACTTCCCAGTAGGATTTTTCCAAAACTCTTCACTAAATCACTAAGCCAAAAACTGTATTTACAAAACACTTTTGTAAACCTAGGATTAATTTTAATCCTGTTGTGGCACACAGCCTCTAACTGTTGCGACAACTTCAAGTTAACTCTAACTTGAATACTATGAGTACCTATTACAGTTGCCTCTAGATAAAGCTGAAAGGTATAATATGAAAACACATACTACAATTAAACTAGAATAAAAGACAGACACTTGGAACTGGTTCTTCTATCTAGTTCATGTAACTTCAGGTTCGCACACTTAAATCACACACGAACTGCTTGCAAAATGCCTTGCTATTTTGCTCTCAATTCACGTTTAACTTTTGCTTTTGTGCGTCACATGTAGAATGAGAACTTCCTGCGATTTATAGAGTTAGTAGAGTTGAAAGCAACTAGAGTTCTAATGCTACTCTTCCTTGGTGGAAGAGTTCTAGTTGATCTCAACCTCTAACTCCTCCATTATCTTGTATAGTATTCTCTTTGATTAAGGAGTCATTCTCCTTATTAATTATTATTATGCCAGATTTCGTTTATCTCCTGCATGTGCATCTCACGTGCTTTGAATCTGCCCGTATCTATGACTACCAGTGATGGACCTGGTTCATCCCTAAGTCCTTTGTCAATCTTCAAAACTATCATTTACTTGGGCAAACACTTAGGGTTGGTCACGGTGATGTTATGGGTGGCCAAGTTAGTGCAGAATTTCAAGTGGATCGAGGATGGGGTCCACGCAGTTGACTTGGAAGAAGTTCTGAAATTATCTTCTGAAATGAAGAACCCCCTAATTGCTGTGGCTATTCAGAAGAATGTTGCGCTTTAGGGGTTCTGTGTGTGTTTATTTTCATTCATATTTTTATTCTTTTGATATTTTCTACATCTCTGAAACTTATAGATTGAACTTAGATTGCTAAATTTGGGGCAGGATATGATAGATATGTCTAGCATAAGTAGTATTCCTGCATATAGTATGGGCTCTGATTTCGAACTTATATAGAGAGTCATGACTTTGTGCATTCTTTCTTGTTTCGGAAAAAAATATTGCACTTTGTTGCAAGTCAACTATTATTAACAATATTATTGTTTTTCAATATTTGATAATCTACTACTGATGATTCATCCAGTCTTTCACACTTCTATCATCAAAATTAGTAAATATGTTTGAAAGTTGTAAAAAGGTTATTCATATATTTCAGATATATCACACTCCCATTTAAGAATATACTAGTTTTAGTGTACGCGTTTTGCACGAGTACCTAACTCAATGAGTAAAAATTTATTTAAAACTTTTCTTTGAGTTATAAAATAAAAATATAAGTTCTTGAAGAAGATGAATATT
Organism: Nicotiana otophora; assembly: GCA_000715115.1. Lineage (NCBI taxonomy): Eukaryota > Viridiplantae > Streptophyta > Magnoliopsida > Solanales > Solanaceae > Nicotiana > Nicotiana otophora. The sequence goes on along the minus strand of AWOL01S0039272.1, from coordinate 106,483 downwards.
GCTTGTATATAACTAAATCAATAAAAAAAGAATCTGCCCTACGAAAATACTCAATTACCCGTCAATAATTCAACTTAAATGTATTCTAAAAAATGACTGAAATTAGAATTGGAAGTGTGTATTTAATTTTGAAGTGTCATTATTCAAGTGTGATTAGTATTTAAGTAATATCAATTAGCTCATACCAAATTTAAAATACTTAATTATACAATTTTTAATTCAATAACAATTCTTTTCCAAATAGTAAAAAAATCGATTAGGTGAAAAATCATCCATGCATGACATGTTCCAAAAACAATCTCATTTCTTTATAAATCTCAAAGAATTGAGAATCACTATATACTATAAATAAAGTCTACAATTGAAATGTTCTTTTAGAAATCATAATTGTACCCAAGTAACTCTTATATTCAACTAAATTTAACATTATTTAAAAAAGTTAAAATATCTCATAAATTATCTTGTTGGAATAATTGATAATTTTGGAGTTTGTTGTTGAGTTTTGCTTAATATTCTTTCATTTAGAAGTTCTGAAAACTAAAATACAATATAGAATACTATTATTAGTGGAATAGTCTTGCATAGTTTGAAATATTTTATATAGAAGAGTTTCATATAAATCAGAAGTTATACAAAAGAGTTGCATAGTTCGACCAATTCTGTTATTATCCAAAGCCCCGTACTTCCTCTTTCTTTAATCATCTTAATCTGTCCTTTATTTATTTTGTTTATTATTTATATACATGTATATGGTGAAATATGATATGACATGTGGTCATCTAAAGGAAAGACATGTGGAATCCAAGACGCGGTGACCGAAGACCGAACGCAGCCATTCCGCTTGTCACCGGAAGGGATAACGTTCATAAAGGCGTATTAAATGCTCTGCGCCCGGTAGCATTTAATAAGAAATATTCTGCAGCATTAAGAGCGACGACCCGTTACAGAGAATTTGGCATTTATGTTCACCGTTACATCTTCATCAATGACCCTCATAATTGACATTAAAAGGAGGGCACAATCCTAGGACCTCCTTCCCTAGACATAGCTATAAAGAGTGAGCCCAGTTATCATTGTAGAGGACACGAAATTTCTGGCTAAACTTACACTACATTCTATACAAAGCTTAATTCAATCTTACTTTTTTGCTTTTTGATCTCATCATTGCTACGCCCGGAAAACTTGTTCCCGGAACTGTCATCTCTGTTGTTTTATCTACATTTTAAGGCTAAGTATTGTACATTTCTTCAATTATTGTATTATTTCACGATCAAATTAGTTCACTTGTCTAGAAATCATGTATAAATTCAACTGTACCATTTTACGGGTAAACAGTTTGGCGCCCACCATGGGGTCTAGACAGTCGTGCAATTAAGTTTATCCTTGCCTTTTTACTAATATGATTAGATTATTTTGTCTAAGAAAAAATCACAAAAAATGACAGATAACACTGTTAATAACACGCACAATCCTGAAATCCGAGGGGATCAACCTCATTTCAATTATTCAATCAGTAACACCCGTAATGAGGGGACTGACGCCACGCCAGTGCATGACAGGCAGTACCCTCGACAGGTTCGGCAGACAACTCCCGATGATACTGATGAGGAGCATATCGTGGATGCGGTGAGGGTCCTGCAAGAGCAACATGCAATCATTTTAGGCCATCTCACGCGGTAGGATAAGGTTATGACGGAGCTAAAGCAGGTGCTATCGGGGGCTTCGAATAATGCAAACAACCGAGATCCAATACCTCCCGGTGTTCCCGCAAACCAAACAACGTAGAGAGTCGACAACAACACTTCCAGAGGTGAAGTTGGCTCTGACGGGGCTGGGAAGAACGAATCCGGTCTCAACAACGAGAACAACCCGTTCAAGAATGAACTTTTATGGTTTATGAGAGAATTAAACGCCCACATGGACCAAATTCCAGGCGCGCCACCAGTATTGAAAGGTCTGGACTCGAAGAGGTATACTCAATTTTCGTACAAGCTAAGTGCTGCACCAGAACTAATCCCAAAACGGTTCAAAATACCTGAAGTGCCAAAGTATGACGGGACTTCAGACCCACAGGAGCATATTACCACCAACACAACGGCGGTAAAAGGAAATGATTTAGCTCCTCACGAAATTGAATCTGTGTTGCTAAAGAAATTTGGAGAAACTCTCACAAGGAGATCTCTAACGTGGTATTCATTATTACCCGATCATACCTTAGATTCCTTTGAGATGCTCGCGGATTCTTTCATCAAGGCTCATGTCGGGGCCAGAAAAGTACAAGACCGGAAGGACGACATATTCAGGATCGCACAGGGAGAATCCGAATTATTATGAGAGTTCATTACCCAATTCCAGAAAGAAAGAATGTTGCTCTCGGTTGTCCCAGATGAATGGGAAGCTGAAGCATTCATCAAAGGATTGAATTCAATAAGCTCAAACGCTTCCCGAAAGCTGAGTTTCAAGCAACAACTTGGATTTGGTGTTAGCCATGAGAAACATTAAAGAGGCACGATTCCCGAGACTTATGAGATCTTATTCCATCCAGAGGGATCCCAACTTATAGTATGAATACTATGGGGCGAAGGACCACCGAATAGGGGATTGCCGACACCTCCGGGAAAAGGTGGCAAAACTATTTAAGAATGGTCACCTCAGAGAATTTTTGAGTGATCGAGCTAAGAACAATTGTGGTCGTAACAGAGACAATGCGAAACCTTCGAAAGCATGAGAAGAACCCCCACACCAAATGATCAATATGATCTTCGGAGGGAATGAGATTAACGGGGTCACCTTTTTGGCAGCGAAGAAGTCGAAAGTATCAATAACTCAGAGTAAAAGACTCCGAGAAAATGATATCACTTTCACGGAGGAGGACGCATACGAATTGCTGTAACCACACAACGATGCACTGGTAATTTCTTTAAATGTGTTGGATTTTAAGATTAAACGTGTTCTAGTGGATCCAAGAAGTTTGGATAATATCATACAATGGAGAATATTGGAGCAAGCTAAACTCATCGGAAGCATTATTCCGGCAACAAAGCTCCTCACTGGATTTAACATTGGGAGCGTGACGACCCGGAGAGAGATTTTGTTGCTCACGAATGCTGAAGGAGTAATGAAAACAACTCTCTTCGAAGTAGTAGATGGTGACATGGGATACAATATCATCCTGGGAAGCCATGGTTACACGAGATGAAAATAGTAACCTCAACATATCACCAATTGTTGAAGTTTCCAACGCTCGAAGGAAGCAAGCAAATAAGAGGTGAACAACCGACAGTGAGAGAGATGAATGTAATTTCGGTTTCCAGTAGCAGAGAGAAGGAGCACACAGAAATAGCAATTACAGGAATCGACACCTACTCCCGAGCTAGAAGAAGTTAGACCGGGGGCAGAGTCGTCAGAACATTATCGGGTGCCGAGATATTTCCAAGTTCCAGAAGAGACGGACGCAGCGAATTCCATGATGGAGGAATTGGAGAAAGCTGTATTGTTAGAATAATTCCTAGAAAGAAAATTCCATTTGGGACAAGACTGCACCTAGAGCTCAGGTCTGGTTTTATTGAGTTCCTTAAATTTAAAGCTGATTGTTTTGCATGGTCGCACGAGGATATGACATGTATCCCGACGGAAGTAGCCATGCACAAGCTGAGTTTGGATCCCAACGTACCTCCGGTAAGACAAAAGAAAAGCCTTATTTCCGAGGCTAGGAATAAATCTGTTAAAGTAGAGGTAACCCGCTTGCTTAATATCGGTTCAATCCGAGAGATATTCGGACTAGCTATCCAATGTAGTAGTTGTTACAAAGAAGAACAATAAATTTCGCATGTGTATAGACTATAAAGACCTTAATAAGGCATTCTCGAAAGACTCTTTCCCACTACCAAATATCGATCAAATGATTGATGCCACGGTCGGGCACGAGTTAATGAGTTTTCTCGATGATTATTCCGGGTATAACCAAATCAAAATAAACCCGGAAGACCAGGAAAATACTTCGTTTGTAACGAATTTCGGTACATATTATTACAATGTGATGATGCCCTTCGGGTTGAAAAACGACGGAGCCACTTATCAACAGCTCGTAAATAAGATATTTGAAAAGAAAATAGGAAACACTATGGAAGTTTATATAGACGATATGCTCGTTAAGTCTTTAAATGCAGGTGACCACCTTAAGCATTTGCAATAAACATTCGACATCCTAAGGAAGCACAACATGAAACTTAATTCCGAGAAGTGCGCGTTCGGTGTCAGTTCTGGTAATTTTCTGGGATTTCTATTCTCACAGAGGGGAATTGAGGTAAACCTCGACAAAATTAAGGCCATAAAGGATATCCCAGATCAATTGTCAAATGTAAAGGAAGTCCAAAGGCTCACAGGAAGATTAGCAGCTTTGAGCAGGTTCATTTCTCGGTCGTCGGAAAAATGTCATCGCTTCTTCACACTACTCAAGAAGAAAAATAATTTGAATGGACACCAAAGTGCCAGCAGGCTCTAAGAGACCTAAAGAAGTACTTATCAAGCCCTCCGTTGCTCTCAAAATAAAAAAAAGTGAAACATTGCTAGTCTACCTCGCAGTTTCAGAAGTTGCGGTAAGTGCGGTTTTAGTCCGGAGAACGAAGGTACGCAATTTCCCATTTATTATATTAGAAAGATTTTAACGGGAGAAGAAATTCGCTACCCATATTTGGAAAAACTGGCCTTAGCTCTCGTAGTCGCCGCTCGAAAGCTAAGGCCCTACTTCCAATGCCATCTGATAGTTGTGATGACTACTTTGTTTTTGCGGAACATCCTCCATAAACCCGAGCTCCTGGGAAGATTGGTCAAATGAGCCGTCAAAATGAGTGAGCTCGACATAGAATATAAACCAAGGACTGCAATTAAGTCGCAAGTCTTGGCTGACTTCGTGGCCGATTGTAGTCGGGGACTACTGCCTCTGGCAACTAAGGAGGAAGTAATGGTGTCGGAATCGACCTCGGGGTTTGGACCTTATTTACGGATGGAGCTTCTAATGTAAAAGGGTCCGTTGTCAGAATAGTCTTAATCACGGCTTCGGGGAAACCCTAAGGCAAGCCATCATAACGATCCATTTAACTAACAATGAAGGAGAGTATGAAGCTTTAGTTGCAGGACTCGAATTGGCCCGGGGACTTGATTCCGAGGCTATCAAAATCAAATGTGACTCGCAGTTGGTGGTAAATCAGGTCTACGGGATCTTTAATACCAAAGAAGAACGCATGCAACAATATGTGGTAAAGGTCCATACTCTTTTGGCACGATTCCAGGAGTGGTAAATTACTCATATCCCGAGGGAGGATAACGCAAAAGTGGATGCATTAGAAAACTTAGGATCATTGACGGAAATAAACTGACCGGAGTCTTGGATGGTAGTGCAACTGATGAACTCAGTCCTAGATACGAATGGTTACTATGAGGTAAATTAAACTAGTCTGGTCTGGGACTGGAGAAATGAAATAATCGACTATCTTGAGCACGGGAAGTTGCCCGAAGACCCCAAAGCATCACGGGCGTTACGCGCCAAAGCTGTATGTTATCGCTTCAAGAGAGGCCAATTGTATAGAAAATCCTTCCAAGTCTCGCTGGCCCGATGCTTAGGAGCGTCAGAAGCTAATTATGTCATGAGATAAGTTCGCGAAGGGATATGCGGCAATCACTCAGGCGCAGATGCTTTGGTGCTGAAGTTGGTACGGGCAGGATATTACTAGCCTCGCATGGAACAAGACGCCAAAGACTTCCTACAAAAATGTGATAAGTGCCAACGCTACGCACCACTAGTATACCAACCGCCAGAACCCTTACATTCGGTTCTGTCCCCATAGCCGTTCATGAAATTGGGGATGGACATCGTCAGATCGCTGCCACCGGCTCCCGAAAAGGTAAGGTTTCATTTAATTCTGACTGACTATTCTTCTAAATGTGTGGAAGTAGGTTCTTATCAGAAGATCAAAGAACGCAAAGTGGTCGATTTCCTGTTGTAAAATATAATTTGCAGGTTCGAAATACAAAAAGAAACAGCATGCGACAATGGGCCACATTTTATCGGTGCAAAAGTTACAAAGTTCCTCGAAGATTTGAATATAAAGAGGATTATATCTTTTCCTTATCATACGAGTGAAAATGGTCAAGCGGAGTCAACAAACAAAGAAATTATTCAAAACCTCAAGAAAAGGTTGGAAACACCAAAAGACAAATGGCCTGAAGAATTGCCCAGAGTTCTATGGGCACCGAACAACGGCCAAATCGAGCACATGAAAAACTCATTTTTCCCTTATGTACAGTGTTGAAGCTCTAATCCTGGTGGAAGTGGGTGAACCCACTTTGAGATATTTTCGAGTAGATGAAGAATGAAACAACAAAGAGATGTTAATAAACTTGGAACTGCTCGAGGAACGCATGGACTTGGTGCGTGTAAGAATGGCAGCTCAAAATTAGAGAACAGAGTGACATTATAATCGAAAATCCAACCTCCGTTATTTCAAAGTAGGAGATTTGGTCCTGAGGAAAGTAATCCAAAATACCGGGGAGCTCAATGCGGGAAAGCTAGGTCCAACGTGGGAAGGCCCCTACCGGATTTCAGCTATCACTGGGAAAGGTTCATATGAGTTGGAGAACTAGAATGGAGACAAGTTGCCTAGCAACTGGAACGTGGCACACCTCAAAAGATATTATTGCTGATGGACATTATTCAAGCGGAAAGTATGTGTTGCACTCTTTTTCCCTTCGTTCAGTTTTTGTCCCAATTGGGTTTTTCTGGCAAGGTTTTTAATGAGGCATCGATAGAATGCATACTACCAAGACATCAACAATAAGACCTTTGATAGCAAGGCAGACAAAGAAGCTTCCACTCAGAGACGGTTATATAATCTTTGGTTCGATAGCAAATTTCTATTGGGAAGTTAAGTTTGCTACCAGACGGAGGATACCCGACCGTTCACGAGCACAAACCACTAGAGGATTGTTAGATATTCTTTCACTCGATAGCATGGATTCCAATATGTATTCTTCGCATCTGAACAATGGGGATGATATGAGGATACGCCAAACATTGACTGCCACATCAACCGGGAAATGAAAATTCGAAAACCAAATACATCATCGCTACCGGGGACTGCGCAGCCAGTCCCATAGAAATAAGTTGTACAAGATAGCCACAAGTAATAGCAATTTCATTTTAGCATAATAAACGCTAGCCACAAGTAATGGAAATTTCTTAGCATAATATATTCTTGTGTACTTTTGAAAATAGAAGGAATTATATCAAATGAAATCCTTTTATTTTTAACTTGTTTCAAATATGAACTAACTTTGTCATTTGAAAGTTAAACAAGTACTTCAAATGTTAGTACCGTAATGAACATGAGACGTCCTCTTCAAGAGCACCGTAAACATAAAAGGGCCCTCTATTATGAAAACCCTCATGTTAAAGAGTTGGTTTCGGAAGAATTTATGCCCATAATCAAAATGCCTTCGAGGCAAAATGCACCCGAAGACATACACGAACAGACGCAAAAAGTAAACTTGCACAAATACTTATGAAAACTCTCACGTTAAAGGGTTAGTTTCAGAAGAATTTGTGCACAGAATCAAAATGTCTTCGAGGAAAAATGCACCTGAAGAATAGTAGAGGAAAAATGCACCCGAGGAAAAATCCACCCAAAAAAAAAAATGCCTCTTCCAAGGTTTTTCTCCTCATGTTGTACATGGCGTAAGTTTTTTCAAAAACGAAGGAAGCCTCTCGGTGCTTGAGTTTTTCTTTGAGTTGGATTACCTCGGGCGGACCTAGCAGATTTGAGGCTGACATCAAGGTCGCGGACAGTTGAACTAAAGAGCCTATTATGCTCAATAGTTTTCTTGTACTTCTCTTCTAACTGGGCATGTTTTTCCCTCACAGCAGCAAGCTCTTCGATTTTGGAGTTCAAGGTTACTTCTAAGTTAGTCACTTTTTCGACAGTAGCAGCCTCACGTTCGGTTGCAGCAAGAACGATGTCCTGGACTTCAGCCCATTTGGCCTCGGATTCATCAAATCTAACCCTCAACGGTCCAATTTCATGGCTAAGGGTTACCACTTCTTACTCGATTTGCTGCAAAGGAGCCTCCAAAACAACGACCTCAGTACCTTTGGTTTCTAGTTCCGAGAGGTGAAGAACAGTTTGGTCTCGTTCCACCAAAACGGATTCCATTCAGAAGTAAGTTCCTCCTTCTCACGAATCAACCTCTGAAGGCCCTCAAAAGCAAGAAAGTTGGCCTAAAAAACAAGAAGAAGTAAAATTTAAAATACATTAATACAAAATTAGAAGAAAATACAAAGGAAGAAAGGAACGCACCGCTGCGGCATTGTGCATGGCATTGTTCAACAAACACTCCCCCGAGAGTGCTTGAATCTTTTCCCTGTCTTTCTCTAAAGCATTTGTTCTCGAAGCAGGCCCTGAGCCACCTATTCGAGTAAGCACCTCCTGAAGTAGCCTCGCTGCATCAGTAGGATCAGCCGAGACATCCTCCTCGGGAATGGCAACAACGCTCGCGGGTAGACCTAATATTATAGACAGGTTAGAAGAGATCAATCAAGTTCTTTACATGAAAAATTGAAACAAGGCTAGTTTGAGTTACCATGATTCTTGGCCTTTCACCCATATTTAGGGGCAAGTTCTTTCCAAAAGCAAGTCTCGGGCGTCGTAACATCCAAGATATTTTCTACCCACCAGTCCAAACCTTCGATCACCGGTAGGATCCATCAAGTTACTGAAACAAACGAAGGATGGAGGATCAATACGGCTATAGAAAAATATTTATTTAGTAAAAAGAAATACTAAACAAAGAGCTTATGAGTGTGGTTCCAAGAAGCCGGAAAGGATGAAGTTGTTGCCGGAATGATGTCATTGGTGGCGACTGCAACGAACCATTCCCTCCGCCCACGGTCGTTGTCATCATCCATGCTAGACAGCAAAGCATAGTGGCCACACTTACAGAGCCTTATCATTCCCCCGCAGAAGATTTTGGAAGAATAGAGATTCATCATATGTGCTAAGGTTAGTTCCTCTCCAGTTTCCTGGCACAAATGTCGAAGGCAAGCAATCGTCCTCCATAGAGATGGACTTACTTGTGCCAAACACACTTGGTAGTAGAGGCAAAACTCCGCAATTACGGAATCAAGCTCCCCGCTCAAAGAAAACGCACCAAAAGTAAAGGGATACGTATAAACATATGTAAAACCCTCCTTGGGAAGGGTGACTCGCTCCGACATATCGGGAGCGATAATTTCCAAGTCATGGCAGTGATATTATTCCTTCACAGAAGGAATGCTCGAAGGACGTATGCAAGAAGTATCCCTGCTAACGACCCATGTACGAGAATTAGCAGTAGGGAATTTCTCTTCAAAGTCTTTTGTGGTAATAAGATTTATAGGGATGATGGAACCCACCGTTGGAGGAGCAGAGTCCTCGGCTTTGTTCTTATTCTTTGAAGAACTGGCACGCTTGGAGGAAGAATCCATTGAATAAGAACAAGGGAAAGGTTTTTGTTTGAAGAGAATTAGAGAAAGGATGGAGAACAAAGATGCAAATCAAAAGCTCAAGAAATTATGAAGTGCAAAGGAAACGAATGATGCATATAAGTAAAATTTTGGAGGCTAAATTCATGGCCATGATTACCTCGATAATCAGCAAAAGTTGTGCTGAATCGTGGGATAAAGCGTGTCCGGGACAATAAATACAGAGAGACAAAAGAGTGTTTCTACCAACTTCCCAGCAACACAAAGTTATGTCACCAGAAAGTAGGGGGACTATCTGTATAGGGTAAAATATAATATGACACGTGGTCATCTAAAGAAAAGACACGTGGAACCTAAGACGGGGATGGCCGAAGACCGATCGCAACCATTCTGCTTGTTACCGGAAGGGATAACGTTCATAAAGGTATGTTAAATGTTCTGCACCCGGTAGCATTTAATAAGGAATATTCTGTAGCATTAAGAGCGACGGCCCGTTAGAGAGAATTTGGAATTTATGTTCACCATTACATCTTCATCAATGACCCTCATAATTGACATTAAAAGAGGGCACGATCCTAGGACCTCCTTCCCTAGACACAGCTAAAAATAGTGATCCCAGTTATCATTGTAGAGGACACGAATTTTCTGGCTAAACTTACACTACATTCTATACAAAGCTTAATACAATCTTATTTTTCCGTATTTTGATCTCATCATTGCTATGCCCGGGAACACTGTTCCCAGAACTATCATCTCTGCTGTTTTATCTATATTTTAAGGCTACGTATTGTATATTTCTTTAATTATTGCATTATTTCTGGATCAAATTAGTTCGCTTGTCTAGAAACCACGTATAAATTCAACTGTATCATTTTATGGGTAAACAATACATATAATTTAAGTGTAAAGTAATATATTAATAATTTTAAATTTCTAAATGTTAAGGACTTTCAATACTGTTCAAATAAGGAAAGATTTACTATACAAACTCCTAAATATTAGGAAATTAATTAAATGACTATTCTTATATATTCAAAAATAATTAAATGACTATTTAATTAGTGCGAACTCTATTTTTAAAGGGTAAAAACGGCGAACGATGTTTCGTTAAGGGCCTTCGTGCTTTTAATATAGTACTAGTATCTATAGACGTGCGTTGCACGTTACTAATTGCACATGATGGTTTAAATATTTATTTTTATAAAGGAACAATAAAATTTAATTAATGAGAGAAATTTTATATATAATAATACAAAAATCATCTAAGTGCCAAAAATATTGTTACATTAGCATAATACGTGAATTCAAAATGAATGGACATTATCAGAACTTACATAAATAATTAATTTTAGTCATGTTCAGTAGATAATTATGCATTGTAGTTTAAAGGTATCTAAAGTGATGAAATCTTACCGAACACTTCTTTATAGACGATGTTTTTTGTATATGTTTCCTTCTAGTACTTTGGTTGCTCTATCATAACTAGAACCCTTGTTGTCAATATTGATATCTCTCTTGACAGTGCAACATACAGTTATTCATGTAAGAAAACATATTGTTGTAAATATAGTCCAATATTTAGGAAATTTGTCCTTGTGCTTTATTTATTATAACTACAAAACATAAACATACTCAAACTTATTTGCACACAAATTTAAAAGGATATTCTTTTATTTCTGTCACGACCCAAAATTCAACTAGTCGTGATGGAACCTAACCCAACCCACTAGGTAAGCCAATTAACAATAATACAATTCCAATGAAATTTAATAAGACAATTAAGTAAAAGAAAACATATGCATCTTATACATTCCCCAAGGACTGGTAGTACAAATCATGAGCGTCTAAGATTTAGATATTACAAAGCTGGTATGAAATAAAGTACATAATCTGTTTGAAATCCACATGAACAAATCTTTCATAAGTCTAGAGCTACCATGAACAAGAGGTAGCTATAACCGGAACGCAGGTACATCTTGAAATCCATCTTCCGTCGAACACAGCAACATCAACATCCAACATTTGCACACAAGGTTCAGAAGTGTAGTATGAGTACAACCGACCCCATGTACTCAATAAGTAACAAATCATACCTTACGTTGAAAGTAGTGACGAGTTGGGACAAGGGACAGATTCCAACTCTAATAAGCAGCATAGCACGACACTCAAGCCCCAACTCAGCCACCAACCTCTCCAGTCTCATGGGCTCACAACGCTCATACTAAGCAGCCCTAATCAATGATGCAAGATATGACACTATACAATAATAGAGACTGAGATATGATATGAAATGATGAATGCGACTGAATGCATAGCTACAATTACGCAAATAACTCAACAGCAAAGAACGACCACTGTGGGTCCCAATAGTATCAGCATATAGCTTAAACATGATTTCTATCATAAATTACAGCTCAAGTGCTCTAACACATAGAGTACAGCCAAAAATTATTTAGATAAGATAGCTACACGGTTCCACAGAATCGGCTAAATCACAACTCACACAGTGCTCGCCCACACACCCGTCACCTAGCATGTGTGTCATCTCTACATCAATCACATAACACGTAGTTCGGAGTTTCATACCCTCAGCACCAAATTTAGAAGTGTTACTTACCTTGAACAAGCCAAGTCCAATACCAAGCTAGCCAAATGATGGTCCCAAAAATGCCATCTCGCGCGTACCAACCTTCGAACGACTCGAAAGTAGCCAATTCGAGCATAATCAAAACCGAGTATAAACACCTGTCGCAATCCTTGTAATGAAATTTGCCTCCGAAATTGCCTCAATTCGAGCCCCAAATCTCAAAATATGATAAAAGAACCAAAACCTCGATATATAGCTTCTACCCAGACATTGTCGCAACTGCGACCCACTTAGCCGCTTCTACGGTGTCGCTTTTGCGGCAAAAGTTCCGCTCCTCCGAATGACCACTGGCAGCCTGCCCTCACACCTGTGACTGGAAGTCCGCTTCTGCGATCACGCAAGTGAAAATCAAAAATGTGCTTCTGTGATGCCATTGCCTCCACGTTCCCATCATCACATATGGGATCGCGCAGGTGCGGAAAATAACCTTGCACCTCCGACACTGCCCTGGTATTGCCATGCCGCTTCTGCGGCCACTGCCTTGCTTGTGCGATGTCGCACCTACGCCATATATTCCTCAGGTGCGGTCACACCAGTACTGCTCAAAACTAGCATTAGCAAAATTCCCAAAATGATCTCAACCTCGTCCGATACTCACCCGAGCCCGTCGGGACCAAAAAGTCCTATAACATAACATGGACCTACTCGAGGCCTCAAATCATGCATAACAACATCAAAACGAAAAATCGTATCTTAATTCAAACTTAAATGAACTTTGAACCTTCAACTTCCAAACCTCGCGTCGAAACATATTGAATCAACCCGGAATGAACTCAAATTTTGCACACAAGTCCCAAATAACATAACAAAACTATTCCAATTTCCGAAAACTACAATCCGAACCCGGTATCCACAAAGTCAACTCTCGGTCAAACTTATGAACTTTCCAAACCTTCAAACTTGGCCAACTCTTTTAACTAAAAGCTCAAATCATGAAATTCATTCTTCCAAATCGATTCCGATTAACCCGAAAACCAAAACCGGTGATTCACACAAGCCATAATACATCACAGGGAGCTACTCATACCCTTAAACTATCGAGCGAAGTGCAAATTCTCAAAACGACCGGTCGAGTCGTTACATCCTCCCCCACTTAAACATACGTTCATCCTCGAACGTGCCGAGAGTGGTTCCAAAGCCATAGAACAGCCGTGTAACCTTACCATGCACATACCCGGGGGTGATCCTACGTCATCTTATTCTATGTAGGTCTGACAACGCAACATAACTGAAGATCATTACTTCAACCTTAGTCGTTAACCTTAGAATCAAATTTACAACATCCGAAATTTCCTACAGGACCCGAATCCTACATCTACATATTGTATAAGTCTGAACAAGTTGTATCAAGCCATAACCGTAACCCAAGATATAATCTGTAATGACCCGGACGGTCGTTTGGAGAATTAGAGCTCCGATCCCTTAATATCTGCTTTCCCTATATTTGTTTCTGCTTTTGGGATTTGCCGGAGTAATTGGTTATGGAATTCGGGGAGTTTTGGAATACTTAGTCCCTAGTTGTGAGTTTAAGCCTTAGAGTTTGGACCGTTGTTGGAACTGTATGAAGACGGATCCGTAATGAAATTCCGTCAACTCCGTTAGATCCATTGAGTGATTTTGGGGTTAGCAGCGCGTCCGGAATGTGTTTTGGAGGTCTGTAGTAGATTTAGGCTTGAATTGGCGAAAGTTAGTTTTTCGGCAATTTCGGGCGATAGTGGAAATTTTGATATCAAGCTCGGAATAGAATTCCGAAAGTGGCTGTAGGTTCCTGTGTGTAAACTTTGAGGTCATTCAGACTAGATTTGATGTGGTTCGGCGTCGCTTGTAGAATTTGGGAAATTTTAAATTCTTAGTCTTGAATCCGTGCTTAATTCATGATTTTGGTGTTGTTCGATATGGTTTGAAGGCTCGACTAAGTTCGTATGGTGTTTTAGTATTGGTTGATATGTTTGGTTGAGGTCCCGGGGGCCTCGGGTGTGTTTCGGATGCTTAACGGGAAGAAATTTGGAATTAGGAAAATCTGGTGCATTGCTGGTTCTGGTGTTTCGCAACTGCGGAGGGGAGTCCGCAGGTGCGCTTGGGTGTTCGCAGATGCGAAAATGGACAGGGCATGCTGGGCTCGCAGGTGCGGCTGGTCTTCCGCATAAGCGGAGCCGCAGATGCGGCCCAGGGGTCGCAGATGCGGACCCAGCCCAATATGTGAATTCCGCACCTGCATTAATTTTTCCGCTGGTGTGGGACCGTAGATGCGGCCCCATGAGCGCAGATGCGGAACTCGCTGGGCAGAAAAGGGGATTTCGAGGGTTTGAAATTTCATAACACAAAATTTGATTTGGAGCTTGGAGGGAGATGATTTCTTGAGGGATTTTGAAGGAGAACTATTGGGTAACGAATTCTAACTCTATTTCGATCATAATACAATAATTTATTATTGTTTTCCTAGTCTAATTAAGGAATTTGAGGGTAAAAGTTTGGAAATTGGGAAAAAGGTTCCCCAATTGAAAATCTAAGATTTGAATGGGAATTTGATGTCGGTTTTAGATTATTTTTGTTTGAGTGAACTCGTGAGTGAATGAGTGTTCATAATTTATAACTTTTACCCGATTCTGAGACGTGGGCCTGGGGAGACCTTTTGGGCATTTTTCCTAATTTCACGCTTTAGCTTCGAATTAATTAGCTAAATTAGTTACTTGTAGTTATATTTACATTATGCAATTAATTTGAATAGATTCGGGCCATTTGTAGTCGGATACTCATAGCAATAACATGATATCGAGTTGATTTGAGCGGTTCGAGGTAAGTGGCTTGCCTAACCTTGTGTTGGGGACTTTCTCCTTAGGATATCTTGATATTATTTGGTGTGTGGGCGCCGTGTACGTGAGGTGACGAGTGTGTACATGGGCTGTTATTACAAAAATCCTGTTTATCCTTTTTAAATCATAAATTGTTTCTCTTATTAAATCGCACTAATATGTTTAATTGTTTAGTTTAGACTAGAATGGCATGCTTACGTGTTTTAACTATCTATTTGACATTCTGTGCGCCATGCTTAGTTAAATCCCTATTTTCCTTATCTGTGATTAGTGTAAACTGTATAATTCGAGGCCATACCTGTCATGTTATCTTGCATTGCATATTTAAATTGGGACTACAGACGTATTCCGGGAGATCCCCCAGCACTGCATATTTACTTTGGGACTACGGACGTATTCCGAGAGATCCCCCAGCACTGCATATTTACTTTGGGACTACGAACGTATTCCAGAAGATCCCCCAGCAATGCATATTTACTTTGGGACTACAGACGTATTTCGGGAGATCCTCCTATACTGCATATTCATTAAGAACTACGGGACGGTATCCCGGGAGATTCCCCATTGTGTTTTACTTTGTTTTGAGCCGAGGGCTTCCTTAACTGCTAAATTTTCGAGAATTTCTTTAACTGTGTTACCGTAAATTTTACTTATATCTTTTACTGTTTAATTTATTATATTTACTCCGGTAGGGCCTTGACCTGACCTCGTCACTACTCGACCGAGGTTAGGCTTGGCACTTACTGGGTACCATTGTAGTGTACTCATGCTTTTCCTGTACACGTTTTCGTATGCAGATCCAGGTACGAGCTATCAGCCTTGGGGTTAGTGCGTGTTGCTTATTCCAGGATACTTCAAGGTACTACTGCTTGCGTCCGCAGATCTTTGGAGTCCCCTTCTACTCCCTCGCCTAGAGACTTTCTTTATTATCTTCAGACTTTTGTATAGAGCTACATAGATTATAGCAGCTTGTAACTTAGTGATATTACGGGTCTTGGGAAATTATTTTGTATATGCCGAGTGGTACTACTCTTGGCTATTTATAATATGTTGTTTATCTTTAAAATGTTGTATTTTCTTTATATTTGTTTTTTGCAATATTAGGCTTACCTAGTCGTAAAGACTAGGTGCCATTACGACACCTTACGAAGGTTTAATTTGGGTCGTGACATAATCACATGACATACCACATGACTCACATACTTGTAGCAAATTTTCTGATCACAATAGTTGCTCAAAACAACCCATTACCGGTAATAAATCTCGTATCAAACAAAAACTTATTCTGAAATCTTCGTGGACTGCCGATGATGAAAGAATCACGCAGAAACTCATAACCACTCATCAGATCAACTAGTCATGGAGCCCTCTCTCGTCCGATAGGAACCGTAGTCTAAACTCTAAGCTGACCTCCGATATTATTCCTCCATACGTACTGCTGTCAAGTTTGATAGTACCTATTCTAGGTCCAATTACATCATCTCATCAAACATAACCATTTTATTGACTTGCAACACCAATACAACCTAGAGCCAGAAATCGTGCAATCCGTGCACCTGTGATGAACCAAAATGTTATTTTTAAATTTAATAATTAATTATGTATTCTAAGACCTCAAAAAGTACTATTTTTCACTCCTCGACTTGCATGCACAGTCCATAAAATTTTCCAGAAGTTGTTATGTGAAAAATGGATTAAAATGTGAACTAGAGCCTTAAAACTCAACTGAGTTGACTTTGGTCAATATTTGGAGCAAACGGACCTGGATCAGTGTTTTGACAGTTCCGGTAGGTCCGTATCATAATTTGGGATTTGGGTGTATGCCCGTAATTTAATTTGAAGGTCCCTAGCTCAAGTTATGACCATTTAACGTAAACTAGTAATTTATAGGCTAAAGATTTCCAAGTTTGACCACGGGGTTGACTTTTTTATATCGGAGTCGGAATTCAGTTCCGAAAATTTTTATAGCTCCGTTATTTCATTCATGACTTATGTGCAAAATTTGAGGTCAATCGGACTTGATTCGATAGGTTTCGGCATCGAATGTAGAAGTTGGAAATTTCATAAGACTAAAGTTTCAAGTGAGTTCGCACAAGACCTAATTCAAATGAGCATAACTCTCATGATACGAAGTTTTATATGGTTTATTACCTATCAAATTAAAGATCTTTGAGTCTAGTTTCTAACTCATCAAATCATTTGTCATTTGAACATTCCTACAAGAAGTTATGACCAAATTACCAAAGACTGGAAAAATATGATTCTGCGGTCAGATGTGCGACAGCATAATCATTATGCGATCGCAAAACACATTGTGCGACCGCAAAATGGGTCACAGACCTGTCCATCGCAGCCCAATTTTTGGCATCGATTTTGCAGTCCATTGTGCGACCCGCATAACCATTGTGTGGTCCATTGTGCGACCACATACCTGAGTTCGAAGGGTCCATTTACCTATTTTCATAACCCGACCCCATTTTGATAAATATGCTTTGGGGCTTATTTTTGGGATATTACCTGATGATTTTAGAGGGAAGTGAGAGTGTTTTAGAGAGAGTAAGAATCTCAAGTACTTTGTTCATCAAAAATCTTATTCAAGCATTGAAATCCTACAAGAAATCCCTCAAGTTCTTCATCAAAGAGGTAAGTTTCTAACCCTTAATCTTCAATCTCGAGTTTGGGTAATGATGGGTGATTAAGAGTATGATTCATGGGTGTAAGAGTATTATTTATACGTATCAATAAGGTTTATGGAAAGAGTGTTGAGTTCAAATGGGTAAAGATTGAGTTGAAAATGATAGAAATCTTCAAAGACTTTAATTGAAGATTTGAGGGTCGAGTTGATATCGGAATTGGATACTTTTTGTATGGTTGAACTCGTAGTGGAACAAGTGTTCGAATTTTGCAAGTTTTTTCGGGATTTGAGATGTGGGTCCCACTGTATAATATTTAAATAAATTTCAGATTTTATCCGGAAAATTATTAAATTCATATGGAATTAATTCATATGATTCGTATTGAGTATGTCAAATTGTTTGTGAATAGATTTAAAGCTAAGGGAAAGTTGTGGTCGAGTAATTGATTGAAATTTGCAAAGCGAGGTAAGTGTCGTGGTTAACCTCGACTTGAGGGAATAGAACCCTTAAATTATTTGTTATGTGAAATGCATGTGAACGACGTATAGGCGAGGTGACGAGTATCTATACATTGTCAAATTAATTGTTTGCAGAATTATTTGAAAATCCTAAATTTGTTTTAATACACGAATTAATTGTTATAAAAATTATTTCTCTCCTATTCTTTATCAAATACTAGTTCTTCAATTCCTGCAACAATTACTACATGCTTATCTGATTTATGTTCATCAATTGCTACTTGACATTTAGCATATTAAATAATAAACTGGCTATTTTCTCCCTGATTTCCATAAAAATTGTTATTTGTCATTGTTTGTTTCATAATTAAATCATAATTATTGTTTGCTTGTTTTCTTAAAATTTTATATTAATTGTTGCATCTATTGGGGCAATTTCATCTATAAGAATTGGTAAAATAAATATATTGGAGGAGCGGGTTGAACGTCGCAACCGAATTGATAGAAATGAATAATTATTGGAGGATCAGGTTGCACGCCGTAACAAACTTATTAAAAGTCCATATTGGAGGATCGGGTTGCACGCCGCAACAGACTTATTAAAAGTCCATATTGGAGGATCGGGTTGCACACCGCAACAGACTTATTAAATGTCCATATTGGGGGATCGGGTTGCTCGCTCAACAGAGTTATGTAAAAGTCTATATATATTTGATTAAAATAAATATATTGGACGATTGAAAATGAATATATTGTGGGAGTGATTTGCACGCTGTAACGAAAATTGGATGAATTAATAATGGGTTATGAATGTTGAGCTAGCTTCAACTATTATAAATGAGTTACCTGATTTATTTCTATTATGTGTTGATGTTACTAATATTGTGTACATGTTAATATATGTGACCTGCCATAGCCTCGTCACTACTTCGTCGAGGTTAGGCTCAGCACTTACCAGTGCATGGGGTCGGTTGTACTGATACTACACTCTGCACTTCTTGTGCAGATTTCGGAGTTGGTCCCAACGGCGTACAATAGACTTGCTCGAATTTCAGCTACCAGAGAAGGCTTGAGGTATAACTGCACGGCGTCCACAGTTCTAAAGTCCCCATCTACTATACTTTAGCTGTGTGTTTGTTTCTAGACCGATTTATTTTATTCAGACCTTTATTTGTATTATTCTAGAAGTTTGTGCACCTGTGACACCAATTCTGGAATGGTATCTAGACACCGTTATTTTTATGGATTATTCACTGCATTTCAAATTTTACTTCCACATTTATTTCTTTATTATTAATAAATTTAAAAATTGTTTTAAAATGGATAATATTATTCTAACGTTGGCTTGCCTAGCAAGTGCAATGTTAGGCGCCATCACGGTCCGAAGGTGGGAATTTCTGGTCGTGACAACACCAATACACAATAACTGAGTGCACCCAAAATGAAAAATGACTCAAATGAGAAAACTGTCCCGTAAGATCAACGAGTACCACCACAACCGCAATGCTATGAACCCATCATACATAATTGAACCAAGACACACGAATCAATCACAAAAGATCGTATCGCAACATAACTCTGCTGCCATGTGTGACCCCAGCCTAACACTGATCGACATTAAAATACCTTAAGCCACAATGCTCAAAATCAACAACCACGCACAATTTGGCATCAAGTACCCAAGGTGCATGACCGTAACCACGGAGAAGCAAATAACACAATATACCACAACCGGAAAAGGCCATAACCATGGTGCACTCAACCATTCCACATCCCAATAACCATTTTGCTCGAAATCCGCTATAAGACCCAAACAGAACCGCACCATGTGTGCGTATAACCAACAAATCAAAGCCCCTCGTAGCATAGAGGAGTAACACAGATCATATCAGAACACGAATAAGATCAACTCAAATCGAATGGCACATCCCCCAACAATAGTAGTAGGGAGTCGACCAATCCGACCCGGTGTAGAATACACATCCTCATTGGGCCTACTAATGGTCCCAAAATCAACTCTGGTCATCCACAATTAGATAAATAATCCTTCGAAAGTCCACAATGACCTAATCATAACACATACCATCATCTGGCTAGCTTTGGCCAAATTTTCGCAGTCCATCTCCACGAAATAATCTGCTCATAAGAACTCCCAGTCTCCGAATCCCTAGAATACACGAATTACCATATATGATCCCAAATCCACCGCCCGAACATCTAACACATCTCCCATACATGATCATCCCACGAGGAATACTTCTATAATTCTTCCGTACCGCATAGCAAAATCTAAATATCAGTTGTCGATCAACCAGGCAAGTACCGCAATGCCAATGAAGCATTCGTAAGTCAACACTCAGTGCACCTTTTGAAATGCACGCTCTCCTCAGGCAATACCAAGTAGTAATATCATTCATCTAGTCATCTGAAATCGCCCATGTTGTCTAAGAATTCATGCCCTTCCTTTCAAAACTAAACTGTGATCTTGCACATGCAAATCTTAATCCCACACAACATACCGCATCTATCATGAATAAGAAAAGTACGAGAATCTCATAATCAACTCTGAGTCACAAGCAAACTACATACTCAATTATCATATAAACACCTCGAACCTTCCATTTGATCTCATCTAGGAGAAAATCACAACACTAAACACGCTCCTCATGCCAGCAGGAAATATACACCTCGAACCGTGGTAGAAACCATTGAGCACACTTTGAAATCCATTTGCACATAACCCAGCTATCAGAACTTAATCCCTCTAACTCAATCAAGTCACGCATGTTGCCAAAACCCAAGAGCATTGCCACGAAACACCTGTAGAGGCTCATCGCATCATAAGTACCCAAAGAACCCATCATATCCATTACCGTGCTGATCCAAGCTATTACCAAGTTGTCCTATTTCTCTGAGTTCCTTACGAATTACCCTCAAATGGACATTTCCCTTGCCAGAACACCACGATCCTTAACCAAAACTCACCCCACAATATCCTAGCGTAAAAACCACATCGTCCTATGGCCTATAAGTCGTTGTATTCCCTCTTAAGCACCCCAAAGTACAACAACCGAGACACCCACTCTGAAAATACCTTCTGTGAATCCAAAACCGTTTCCTTCACCTTCCTGACGCTGAAATGTAGAATCCATAATGATATAGAAATGCCATAAGTCTCGACACCATCCAACTTAAATCACAGATTCTAGCCGTGTACAAATCCGCAAAATTCTCAATTGCTATATATAAATCTTGAATCCATTAGAACCTTCTCGAGAGTCATCCACTCTACTCAAATCTCAATTGCACCAATCAAACGAGCCGAACGACCTGTGCCTCATTAACACAACAACACCCAAAGAAGTAATTCACACATTTAGGTAGCCGAGCAATTCCTACTCTACATGTACTACATCTTTCACGAATAGCAACTCAATCGTTCCATGATTTCCACATACCCATAAGGTGTAACATACCCCATATCCAGAAATTCCTTTACTCGAGTCATCTTTGATCTCAACCTCTGCAAGTCATAACCGATCCACAAGTATGCTTCAGACCAAACCCAATACAACACCTAACCATGCAATCAAATCGTCGATAACAGACTCCCCCACTTAGCTCAATGCCAAAGAATAAAACATCTTATAACTCACCATATCCATACTCTGTTACTGCCATAATACCGCATGGATATTCAACTAAATCCTTCACAAACTCACATAACACAAACCATATAGTACCTCAAATCATCTACTAAACTCGCATACATCCACATGATGATCAGGTCAGCTTTCTCAACCAAATTCAAATTCAAATCTCAACACATATACCCCGCTGGTAGAAAGGAAACTCTCCACAGAACATTATAAGGATCACACCTCCAGATTACTCCGCAGGAGATAACCCACTTGTTTAGACTCAATTTGACATCATGCTATACCTTTTCATAGCCACGATTACTACGCTATCTCTTAATCTTCCTGAGTCTCAACTCACAATAAGACATGAAAATCTACTTCGTTCCACAATTAAACAACATCAAAAATCTTTCAACACACTCATAACTCGAGACCATACATCACATCAAGACAGAAATCTAGCACACAATACTCTTTTTTACGTCTCAAGCAAACTATTCTCGTCATAATCAAATCATTTGGACGCATCCCGCAGTCACATCATACTCATCATATAGTCGTCCAACCACTCGTCAAGCTAAAAATTCCACCCATGGGGACATTACTGTACATATAAGTCCTAAAGCACGTGCTCACATAACCGAAATCCCCATGCTCAAGCTACAGTCATAATCCGGCCTCATGTCTTCCAGACTGGCCTATCATCAGCACACAAAAATCACATCTCGCTCCTCATCCATGGAATCACAAGTTGGCGATGCACAGCTAATACCGTGCGCTCACATGCATACATGAATGCGTGGAGGGAATTCAAAAAGTTATGCTTCAAGCTGAATCAATGCCGTATGATAAGGAAAGAAAGATGGGAAGTCTATCCTAGATGCCCTGTAGCCTCTCCAAGATAGTTATGGATATCATCAAACCGATCCGCAAGACTCTACTAGGCACTTTCTCATGACTTGTATAACCTATGAACCCAGAGCTCTGATACCAGCTAGTCACGACCCAAAATCCAACTAGTCGTGATGGTACCTAACCTAACCTGCTAGGTAAGCCAATTAACAACTATCCAATTCCAATGAAATTTAATAAGACAATTAAGTAAAAGAAAACATCTACATTTTATACATTTCCCAAGGACTAGTAGTACAAATCATGAACGTCTAAGATTTAGAATTTATAAAGCTGGTATAAAATAAAGTACATCATCTGTTTGAAATCTACATGAACAGATCTTTCATAAGTCTAAAGCTATCATGAACAGGTGGCAGCTATAACCGAAACGCAGGTACATCTTCAAATCCAGCTCTCGTCGAGCACAGCAACATCAACATCCAACATCTGCACACAAGGTGCAGAAGTGTAGTATGAATACAATCGACCCCATGTACTCAATAAGTAACAAACCTAACCTTAGATTGAAAATAGTGAAGAGCTAGAATAACGGTCAGAGTCCAACTCCAACAACCAGCAACAGTTCATAACAATATATTAAAACGGTGCATGAAAATAACTTAGAGATAAGATGCTTAACTCATTTATAGTTACGGAAAAATAGGCATGCTTTTCAAGTATAACAGTCAACTCCAAATCTTTCACCGAAAACTTGAGAAGGATATGAGTAAGTTTGAAACTGCAATTTTTCCCAAACACCTCTCAACAATAAATAAGGTGTTTCATTTTCAGATAGCATGAGAAAAATACATCTCTATGCCTACATGTCAATATACAAGTGAAATTATGAATGTCACTAAACCGGGTAGTAGAAGGAAATGCATCTCTATACATGTATCTCAAGTATGCATGTCAAATGCAATGTATCTCAGTGATGAACTCGTATAGTCACACTCTTAGAGTATTCAATATCACTGTCTCGTATCCTCTCTCACCATGCTTAATACTCAACACTCTCGTACAATACCTGCTGCAGCATGCAGCCCGATCCACATATATATATAGCCATAAGGCTCATTGCAGCGTGCAACCCGATCCACATATATATATAGCCATAAGGCTCGTTGTGGTGTACAACCCGATCCATATATATATATATATATATATATATATATATATATATAGCCATAAGGCTCGTTGCGGCATGCAGCCTGATCTACACATATATATAGCCATAAGGCTCATTGCGGCATGCAACTCGATCCACATATATATAGCCATAAGGCTTGTTGCAGCGTGCAACTCGATCCAGACACACACACACACACATATATATATATATATATACACACATACATATATATATATATATATATATATAT
>AWOL01S0039272.1:39866-82374 GCA_000715115.1 Nicotiana otophora | reverse complement strand
TGACAACACATGTGGAATGTTAAGCGCATGTAAGACGTCACACAAACGAGGTAGTGGCTGTAGAAGCGGAATGGAAAGACCAGGGCAGTATCGCATGTGCGAGGTTATTTTTTGCACCTGCGCGATCGCAAATGCGGTGCTGGAAACGCTAAGGCGATTGCAGCGCCGAAGCGGATTTTTGACTCGCACCTGCATGATCACAAAAGAGGACTTTCAGTAGCAGGTGCGAGGGCAGGCTACCAGTGGTCATTCACAGGAGCGGAATGTTTTCCGCAGAAGCGGCTAAGTGGGACGCATGTGCGACAATGCATGGGCAGAAGCTATATATCGAGGTTTTTGATTTTTTATCATATTTTGAGATTTGGGGCTTGGATTGAGGCGATTTTGGAGGCAAATTTTATCACAAGGATTGGGGCAAGTGTTTTATACTCGATTTTGATTATATTTCGTTATTCTATCTTCGTTTTTGATAATTGGATTATGAATATTAAAGAGAAATTGGGGGATTTTGTCTAAAATTTCATAAAGCGAATTTTTGAGTTTTAAACAGCAATTCGCAGTCGGATTTCAGTGAAACTAGTATGGTTGGACTCGTAATTAAACAAGTTGTCGGATTTTATAAGTTTCGCCGAGTTTCCAAGCACGAGCCCGGGCTGGACTTTTGGATTGATTTTGGGCTTTTGATTAAAGATTCGACCTTTATTTATTGAGTTTGTTTCCTTTGGCATTTTTTCGATGTATTTGAGTTGCTTTTGGCTAGTTTCAAGTCATTTAGAGGTTGGTACGCGCGAGATGCCATTTTTAGGAGCATCATTTGGCTTGCTTGGTATTGGATTTGGCTTGTTCAAGGTAAGTAACAATTCTAAACTTAGTGTTGAGGGTATGAAACCCCAAACTACGTGTTATCTGATTGATATTAAGGTGACGTGCATGTTAGGTGACGGGTGTATGGGCGTGCACCGTGTGAGTTGTGATTTAGTCGATTCCGTGGAACTGTGTAGCTATCTTATCTGAACAGTCTTTTGCTATACTCTGTGTGCTTAGAGCACGTGAGCTATAATTTATGCTAGAAATCATATTTAGGATATATGTTGGTACTATTGAGACCCACATTGATCGTTCTTTGCTGTTAAGTTATTTGCGTAATTAAAGTTATGTACTAAATCACACTCATCATTTCATATCATATCTCAGTCTCTATTATTATATATTGTCACATTTTGCATCATTGATTAGGGCTGCTTAGTATGAACGTTGTGAGCCCGTGAGACTGGAGAGGTTGGTGAGTGCGTTGGGGCTTGAGTGCCGTGCTGTGATATATATATATATATATACACACATACATATATATATATATATATATATATATATATGTATGTGTGTATATATATATATATATATCACAGCACGGCACTCAAGCCCCAACGCACTCACCAACCTCTCCAGTCTCACGGGCTCACAACGTTCATACTAAGCAGCCCTAATCAATGATGCAAAATGTGACAATATATAATAATAGAGACTGAGATATGATATGAAATGATGAGTGTGATTTAGTACATAACTTTAATTACGCAAATAACTTAACAGCAAAGAACGATCAATGTGGGTCTCAATAGTACCAACATATATCCTAAATATGATTTCTAGCATAAATTATAGCTCACGTGCTCTAAGCACACAGAGTATAGCAAAAGACTGTTCAGATAAGATAGCTACACAGTTCCACGGAATCGACTAAATCACAACTCACACGGTGCACGCCCATACACCCGTCACCTAACATGCACGTCACCTTAATATCAATCAGATAACACGTAGTTTGGGGTTTCATACCCTCAACACTAAGTTTAGAATTGTTACTTACCTTGAACAAGCCAAATCCAATACCAAGCAAGCCAAATGATGCTCCTAAAAATGGCATCTCGCGCGTACCAACCTCTAAATGACTTGAAACTAGCCAAAAGCAACTCAAATACATCGAAAAAATGCCAAAGGAAACAAACTCAATAAATAAAGGTCGAATCTTTAATCAAAAGCCCAAAATCAATCCAAAAGTCCAGCCCGGGCTCGTGCTTGGAAACTCGGCGAAACTTATAAAATCCGACAACTTGTTTAATTACGAGTCCAACCATACTAGTTTCACTGAAATCCGACTGCGAATTGCTGTTTAAAACTCAAAAATTCGCTTTATGAAATTTTAGACAAAATCCCCCAATTTCTCTTTAATATTCATAATCCAATTATCAAAAACGAAGATAGAATAACGAAATATAATCAAAATCGAGTATAAAACACTTGCCCCAATCCTTGTGATAAAATTTGCCTCCAAAATCGCCTCAATCCAAGCCCCAAATCTCAAAATATGATAAAAAATCAAAAACCTCGATATATAGCTTCTGCCCATGCATTGTCGCACATGCGTCCCACTTAGCCGCTTCTGCGGAAAACATTCCGCTCCTGTGAATGACCACTGGTAGCCTGCCCTCGCACCTGCTACTGAAAGTCCTCTTTTGTGATCATGCAGGTGCGAGTCAAAAATCCGCTTCGGCGCTGCAATCGCCTTAGCGTTTCCAGCACCGCATTTGCGATCGCGCAGGTGCAAAAAATAACCTCGCACATGCGATACTGCCCTGGTCTTTCCATTCCGCTTCTACAGCCACTACCTCGTTTGTGTGACGTCTTACATGCGCTTAACATTCCACATGTGTTGTCACATCAGGACTACGCAAAACCAGCCTTAGCCAAATTCCCAAAATGATCTGAACCTCATCCGAAACTCATCCGAGCCCCTCGGGGCCCTATCCGAACATACTAACAAGTCCTATAACATAACACGGACCTAATCAAGAAATCAAATCATGCATAACAATATCAAAACGACGAATCGTACCTCAGTTCGAACTTAAATGATCTTTGAACCTTCAACTTCCAAAATCGCGCCGAAACCTATCGAATCAACCCGGAATGAACTCAAATTTTGTACACAAGTCCAAAATAACATAACGAAGCTGTCCCAAATTAGTCGGAGCCACAATCCGAACCCGATATCCACAAAGTCAACTCTCGGTGAAACTTTTAAACTTTCCAAACCTTCAAATTTCTAACTTTTGCCAATTATCGCCTAAACCTTCTAGAAATATCTAAATGCAAATCCGGGCATACGCCCGAGTCCAAAATCACCATCCAGACCTAAAGGAACCATCAAAACTCCGTTCCGGGGTCAAATTCACCAAAAGTCAAATTTGATCAACTCTTCCAACTTAAAGCTTAAATCATGAAATTCATTCTTCCAAGTCGATTCTAATTAGCCTGAAAACCAAAACCGACGATTTACAAAAGTCATAATACATCATACAGAGCTACTTATGTCCTCAAACTACCGAAAGAAGTTCAAATTCTCAAAATAATCTGCCGGGTCGTTACAATTTCGGAAGACGAAAGTTGAATTCGGGGATAAACACATACTTAGAAGCACATTGACCAGTATCATAAGTTCTGCATGTATGATATTATCGTCAAAATTTCTATATACCATATGTGTACTATTACATAAGTTATTCAACGGATCTAAGTTTTTTTTTTAAAAATAAATCCATTATGCGAAGTGCCTATGGCTGGTTTTTATATATATCTACAAAAACAATATAATGTCAATGAGTCTATGTAGTGTAGATGCCTATGTAATGAAATTAAATACTCCCTATTATCAATCTTGAGTGATGTGCTCAAAATTGATATCACATTATGTACTAAAAAGTGGCTAAAGATGGCCACAATTCGCAATAATTCTTGTGTGTTTGCCATATTGGCCTTGCTTGTTAGTGATTTTTAACCTTGTGGTGATTATATACTTTGCATGATAGAGTGAACTCTCATGTGTTTAGTACTTGCAAATATTTGCGATACCCAGATCTACAGCCAAACATTGCATTTTTTCAAGTGTCCAGTACTTAATGTGCATGGTGACTATGCCATTTTGAGCCCAGATTTTGTTCATGATCCCTGCCTTTGAATGTGAAGCTCCCCATGGAATACCTTCCTTATGTGTTGTAGGTTATGTTGATGCTAAGCAACTCCTTTTTTTCCATCTCTTGTAGCCCATATATGCCTTTGAAAAGCAGTGCCTCGCCCATATAAACTGGGCAGTGTTGTGACCATGACCTCTTGTATCCAGAATTGCAGCTCAATTCCTAGCCCTATGTGTGAATTTCCTCCTGAAACCTTTTCCTTGCATATCACTAATGTTGTAGGTGTAGAGAAGCTACATGTTTTCCAGCTTATGTGCCCTATGAAGTGCTTCGAAATACACTTCCCCGTCCATGAATTCTGGGCAGTGTTTGTTTCTTGTGTTTGATTCGAACCTTGTCAACTTGTATTTTGTAAGCAATTGCTAAGTTGATTACTATATTTAACACAGTAGAACAATGGACATGAAAATTCTCATGCCAAAGTTCCCCCATAATGTCGTAATCACTCAGCTGTCTCCTAAGCATCACCAATGCCATGCTTGTGCCTACCCCTACTTGCCTCTCATTGGAATGAGTACATAGTACTAATACCACCAAATGAGAGTTGTTCAAGGAATATGGCATGGTTACAGTAGTGTTCCCTGCAAAAACGAAAACTAGGTTAGCAAAATTTATGGTCACCATACTCTCCTCCATAAGGAGTTGAGCATGATGATCGAGTATGTTCCCTTTCATGCTAACCCTTTTCTCTTCTCCTCCTAACTACTTGCATCCTTTACTCTTAAATATGGGCATTGCAACTTATCACTATTCACAATTCTTCTCCCTTTGACATCTAGCTCTCCAAAACTGCTGCATTCTATAGGTCCATTATCTATAGCATAGTTGGCAATGTAATCTGCCAACTGGTTACCTTCTCTAAGTGTATATGATATTTTCAAATGACATCTTCCCACCAAATTCCTTATCTCCTCAACATACATAGCCACAGACCATGGTGTACTCCATTCCCCTTGAATTACATTCTTATCAAGCATTGAATTAGTATGCAAATTAATAAGAATATAGTCATGCTCCACATAGTATTTAAATGCTTCTAAGATAGCTCTCACCTCAGCTTATGTGTTTGTCCTTTCTGGTATCTCCTTGCCACATGCATACACAACATTTCCTTCTTCATTCCTCAACACACAGTCAAAAGAAATCCTACCTGGATTGACCCTCAATGCTCCATCTGTGTTGGCTTTTATCCATCCATGCTAAGGAAGCTCCTACATTACCTTCGTGTACTTCAGCTTAGGGGTATATTGCTCCATCATATGAATTAAATTTGGCCATTTATGTGGGATATTTTGAAGGCTAGGCTTTTTGACCTTTACCAGATATTGAAGATTGGTTGATACGTGATAGATTACCCTATTCATTGATACCACATCTCCATATTTGTAGCAGTTTCTCCTTTTCCATAATTACCACACAATGATCGATGGTAGGGCATGCATTATTGGTTGTAGTCTTGGAATCGCCTGTGCTGTCCAACACTTCACCACAGCTTGGTGCAAAGTCAGTCCTTCAACATTTATACCTGCACATGAGAGAAAATAGTACCACACTTTCCTGGAAGCATATGACTTGAAAAACAAGTGTGGTAATGTTTCCTCCTGAGGTTGCATACAACACCAACACTTAGAAGCCATTAAATATACCAGCCTTTTGAAAAAAATCATCTAAGGGCAGCTTATTATTCCACACTTTCCACACAAAGAATGACACGTTGAAAGACAGTCCCTTCACCCAAATCATCCTATGTGCATTGCAGGGTTCCTTCCTCTTCCTGACATATTCTCATGCAGATTTAACACTGAACTTTACCCATGTTTCGAGCATCCAATATGGCTTGTCCAGTACCATATTATCAACAGGAGGCTTGATGTTCTGAATAATATGATTAGCCAAATCTTCAGGAAGCAACATCCTTAACCTATGATCATCCCATGTTCTACTTTGAAATACTTCCCAAACATTCTGGACAGATTCATCGCAGAAGAAATCTGGTGGAGTGATGAAATAAAGGGCCCCCAATCCAGTCCAATTCTCAAACCAAAACAAGGAGAATCCCATCTTTGATTTCCATGATATTTGGTGCTCAATATGATCCCTGCATTCTATCATTTTTCTTCAAACATGAGAACCATTTTTTCTCCAAGGAACTACAATAGAATTCATCTTCTTGCAATATTTTTGGCTCATGAATGAGCTCCATAAGGATGGTTTAGTACGAAAATTCCACCATAGCTTGCAAAACAATGATTTAGACACATCATGGAGTGATCTAAATCCTATTCCCCCTTCTTCATGTGGCAAACATAATGTGTCCCAAGAAGCCTAGTGTCTGCTTCCACCCTCAATCGAATTACTCCAAAACAATCTTGCCATGAGTTTATGAAGTTTTTCTATCACAGATATTGGTGCATTGACTGCTGACAACAGGTGAATAGGCATGCTTTGTAACACATGTGATATCAATACTGCCCTGCCTCCTATAGATAAAAGCTTTCCCTTCCATAACTGCATTTTATTCAACACCTTGTTCATAAGACCTTGATAAAATTCCATCTTTCTTCTAGCATAAAAGATTGGACATCCCAAGTAAGTGAATGGAAGATCCTGCCTAATAATCCCAGTAACCCTTTCCACCTTCCTCACTACTTCTTCATTTGGAAGATGATACATATACACGGCAGATTTAGTTTTGTTAATTAACTGACATGATGCTGCTTCATAATCTGTCAAAACTTCCATGATTAATCTTAATAAAATTGCACATGAAGAAGAGAATATTATAGTGTCATCTGCATACGCCAAATGATTTATCTTAAGATTCCACTTTGGCAAACCAAATCCACAAAAGTATAGAATCGAATGGAGAGCATTCAATCCTCTTGACATTGCCTCAACTGCTAAGATGAAAAGTGCAGGAGATAGAGGATCTCCCTACTTAATTCCTCTTGTAGACTTGAAAAATCTATGTGGTTGCCCATTGATAAGCACTGAGTACCAATTGTTTGATATGATTCCAAACACACAGCCAATGAACCTCTCAGCAAAGCCCATCTTCCTCAACATTTTGGTCTGAAATATCCATGAAAAGTCTATCATACGCCTTAGTCATATCCAGCTTGATTACAGCATTAGGACCTGCCTTAGTTCTCAATCTGATATCAGTGATAATTTCCTGAGTCAACAGAATATTCTCCACAATGCTTCTACCCTTCACAAATCTGGCATGTTCATCTGAGATTAGATTAGGTAGAAGGCCAACTAACCTGTCATGTATGACTCTGGAGAACACTTTATTTATGAAGTTAATAAGACTTATAGGTCGCATATCAGAAAAAGTGTGCACTTCGTTCTTCTTATGTAATAGAACTAGGTTTCTATGAGTGATAAACCTAGGTAGTTCCTGCCTATTAAAAAATGCCTTCACCATTTCCACCATATCATCTCCAACAATGTCCCAGCAAGAGTGAAAGAAGCTACCATTGAATCTATATGGCCCTCCAGCACTGTCACTATTTAGCCCATACACTGCCTGCTTCACCTCTTCTCTAGTAGGCTGCCTTAATAATTCTTGATTCTGCTCCATATCCACCATGTGAGGTACATGATCAATGATTCCAAATTCTAAAGGAACTACATCTTCATGAAACTGTGCTTGAAAAAACTTCACAGCCTCATCAGCCACTACTTCCTTATCTTCAATCCAGTCACCATCACTGTTTTGGATTCTTTTCAATTGTAATATCTTTCTCTTCCCATTTACTTGTGCATGAAAGAACTTGGTATTTCTATCTCCATCATTGAACCATGTCATTCCAGATTTCTGTTTCTAGAACTTCTCCTCTAATGTTAGATATTTGATCAACTCTGCCTGGACCTTTAGAAGCCTCTCCCTATTTTGCCGCGTAGGATTTAGTTCAAACTGTGCATCATGCACTCTAACCACTTCCTCCAGGCTATCTATCTTCTGAAAAATATCACCAAATGTTGCCCTACTCCATGTGGATAATGCCTTCTTCAATCTCTTAATCTTGTGGTTGAAAAGAATGAATGGATTTGCATGAAAATCTTCTTGCCAATTATCCTTCACCACTGCCTTATACGACTCTTGTTTTGTCCGGAACTTAAGAATTATGAAGCTCTTCTTAATTGGTACTGAATCTGGATTATATGTAAGTAACAAAGGACAATGGTCTGACCCAATCTTAGACAAATGATTGATCTCCAATCCTAGCCATAACTGTTGTAGCTCCATGTTTGCAAACACTCGATCTAATCTCTTGAAAATGCAATCTTCTTCAGCTCTCCTATTTCACTAAGCATATATTCTTCCTTTAAAGCCCATATCTGTAAGATTACAAGTGTTCATACAGTGCCTGAAGTTATCTACTTCATTTAGTGAAACTGCCAGCCCTCCAAAATTCTCTTCTTCATCCCAAATAACATTGAAATCACCCCACTAGCCATGGTGTAGTCATATATCGAGCCAAATAATACAAAGAATTCCAAAGCTCAATTCTTTCAATGTGATCACACTTAGCATAAACAAGGGTAAGAATGAACTCTTTGTGATCTTCAGTATCATATAACTTCAAAGTTAAATGTTGCACCATATCAATCACTATTGTTACATCAAATCTTTCATCAATAAAAGCCCAAATCTTATTAGAGGTATTCACAATTGCCTATGCAAATCTAATCTGCCTTTTGTACTTCTCTAATTTCCTTGACTATGGCATTGGTTCCATGATCCTAATAAAATGAAAATAATATTTTCTTTGCATTGTGATGAGCCTTTCAAAAGATCCTTGAGTATTAACTAACCTAATATTCCATATAAGAGCATTCATCTCTAATTGATGGATTTAGAAACAGTTCTCCTTGTTTGGACCCCAGGTGGCTGCACACTAGGAACCTCCTTGACCTGTTTTTTTCTGCCTCTAGTAGCTAATTTGCCTCCTTTTTCTATATCTTTCTCCATGTGTCTAGGTGATAAATCCCCTTTTCAGACAGATGTTTGTCAGTATTGGACACCAATTATGCGACCGATATGCGGTCCGCATAACCATTATGCGATCGCATATGCGACCGCAGAACCTGTTTCAGACCTTCATTTTTCTGGTTTTATAAACCCGACCCCATTCTTATAAAACACTATTGGGGGTCATTTTGAAGGGTTTCATCTGATATTTTAGAGATAGGTGAGAGCATTTTAGAGAGAGAAAGTGAAGACTTAGTCATTTATCCATCAATTCTTATTCAAGGTTTGAAGATTTCACAAGGATCTTGCTAGGGCTTCAAAGAGGTAAGAATTTCTTTCCTCAATTCTTCAATTTCGGGTTTGGAGTAAAGGTGGGTGATTAATAGTATGATTCTTGGGTGTAAGAGTATTATGTATACATACCAATACGTTTATGGAAAGATTGTTAAGTTCAAATGGGTAAAGATTGGGTTGCAAATGGTAGAAATCTTCATAAACTTTAATTGAAGATTTGAGGGTCGAGTTGATGTCGGATTTTGGTGAAATTTATATGGTTGGACTCGTTGTTGGATGGGCGTTCATATTCTATAATTTTTTTTGGGTTCCGAGATGTGGGCCCTACTGGTAATTTTTGAGTTAATTTTGGATTTTATTGGAAAATTAGTATTTCCTTATGGAATTAATTACAATAATTTGTATTGACTAAAGCGAATTAATTTTGGCTAGATACGAGGCTTTCAGAGACCAATTCTCGTGGCAAGGGCATAGTAGAATAAAGGATTGCACGAGTTGAAGTAAGTAACAGTTATAAATCTGGTCCTGAGAGTATGAAACCCCCAAAGTCTTGTATCATATGATTACTTTGGAGGTGACGCACATGCTAGGTGATGGCGTGTAGGCGTGCAACGAGAGGATTGTGACTTGGTCCGTCCCGTGAGAATGTAAAGTTGAATAACGTGTTGTTAGCTATATGCTCTCTATGTGTTGTGGAAATTTGACTGTAAGGCATGTTAGAAACCATGTTTAGGCTATATATTGGTACTGCTTGGACCCACAGAGGTCGTGTACATGTTGAATTATCTGCTAAATTATTGTTTGGTAATCAGTCACAGTTTACTTGTTTATTTTATCTCAGTCTCTATTGTTCATTATTGATACATCATATCATTGTTGTTTGGGCTGATTTCATGATTATTGAGAGCCCGAGAGACTGGAGATATTTATGACTGAGTGAGGCCGAGGGCGTGATTATGAGATATAGATACTATAGCACGTGAGTTTTCCATGCAGCACGTGAGTTGGCCGTGCGGATCCAGATATTGATACTATAGCACGTGAGTTGTCCATGCAGCACGTGAGTTGGTCGTGCAGATCCAGATATTGATACTATGGCACGTGAGTTATCCGTGCAGCACGTGAATTAGTCGTGCAGATTATAGAGCTTGGGTTGTAGGAGCCCCTCCGGAGTCTGTACACCCCCAGTGAGCGCGGGTACCCATTGAGTGTGAGTGCTGAGGGCTGGGAGCCCAGTGAGTGACTGTTGTCCTGAGAGGCTGTACTTGCTTTTTAGTTGCTATCTGTCATTGCTGTGAAATTCTCTGAAAGATTTTATATCCGGATTACCTGAACTTGAACTATATAAAACTAATTTGGCTTAAACTTTTGGAATTGAAAGTATGCCTACTCTCTGTTGGAATTACTGAAAATGAATTGTAATTCTGTAGCTCGTCATTATCTTCAGTTCCTTATTTATTATTGTTACTTGCTGAGTTGGTTGTACTTATACTACACCCTGCACTTCGTGTGCAGATCCAAGTATTCCCAGACACATCAGGTGTTGATTCGTTCACACAACTGATTTTTTCGGAGATTCTGAGGTAGCTGCCGTGTTTCGCAAATCTTGCCTCTCCTTCCCTATCTCCTTATTTACTATATTTGGTCTCAGACTGTTACGGACCGTATTTTGCAGACTTGTATTCATAATTAAATTTTCATGTACTCAGTGACACCAGGTTTTGGGAGTGTTTGTATCGAAAATTGTGAGGCCTTTTATTAAACTCAAATTATTATGTTTTTCAAACTTTAAGAAATTGTGGTTTATTGAGATGGTCAGCTTGTCTAGTATCGAGATAGGTGCCATCGCGACGGGTTAGGATTCTGGGTCGTGACAAGTTGGTATCAAAGCCTAGGTTACATAGGTCTCACGAGTCATGAGCAGGTTTAGTAGAGTCTTGCGGATCGATACGGAGACGTCTGTACTTATCTTCGAGAGGCTGCAGATGCCTTAGGAAAATTTCACTTTCTTGTATTCTGTTGTGCGAAATTGTTGATTCCGGAAACTAAATTTTTGTTATTCTATTCTCTTACAGATGGTATGAACACGTACTACCAGATCGGACGGTCAGCGACCAGCACCACCAGTTAGGGTCGTGAGAGGCTGGGGCCGTGGTAAAGGTCGGGGCTGAGGTTGAGGTCGAGGTGTAGCTCGTACCGTAGTTGGACCCACACCTGTAGTACCACCAAATGCTCCAGGTCAAAAGCAGATTCTAGATATAGCTGAGCCGACAAGACCAGCTCAGGCACCAGTTGTGCCCATTGAGATTCCAAGCCTTCAGGAGACTTTGGCCCAGATATTGGTATCTTGCACTGGTCTTGCTCAGGTGGTTTCGACTCAGGCCGCACCTGCCATTTTGATATGTTAATTCTGCATCTAAATCTCTTCCCTTACCTCCAGACTGTCCTCCATTTCTTTCTGTTGTTCGAGTGCCACAATCTGATTCTTATTTGCCTTAGGAATCAGAGTTTTTGTTGCAAATCTAGTTGTATTCTTTGATCATTTGTTCAGCAACATTTAGACTCGTAATGACTTCATTATGCCCTATCAGTTCCAACTGCTCCTGCGTTGGATTTTTGTTCTCCTTATCTACAATTTGCTGCTTCTCACCGCCACCAGGATCAATTGATTCATTCATTGGTGTTTTATGTATAGAAGTGTTTGAACCTTCCACCTCAATTGTAATACCATTTATTTTTGTAATCTTCTCATCTTCCTGTACATCATCCTTGTTAGTCTTTCCATTCACACTGATTTCTTCACCTTGTGGCTCATCATCAGTTTCCAATGTAGCATTATCTTCCTCCTCATATCCTTCAGATAAATCTCCTTCATCTAAATCCTCCTATGTCTGATTGTGAGGCATGCCCGAGTGGAAAGAGTGATTGTGAGTTATGCCCGAGTGGCACGAGTGACTGTAAGGCTTGCCCGAGTGGCTGTATATGAGTGATGTTCTGCACGAGGGGCTGTTTATGATTTTATCACTGAATTGCATCACATTGGCCTGCACACATGACATACAAGCATAGAAATGTATTTTTTCTCATGTTGTACAATATCACATCATTCATGATTTCTCACACATTTTTGACAGATGGGCATAGTGATGCATTTGTTTTACACGGGTTATCCGGAAGGAAAATGAAATATCTTATTTATTATTGATAAAATTTTGGGAGAAATTTATTATTTTCAAACTATTTATATTATTGAAAACTTCGGCAAACGATTTGGGTTTTCACTGAAATATTTGGAAAGAAGAACTATAATTTTTGAAATTATTATTTGGCTGAGTATTTTATCCCTGAGTTATTTCTGGTATTATTTGCTTTATATTGTTATGGATTGTTGTGTACTATTGGTTGTGGACCCGACCTTGGTAGAAGCTCGTCACTACTTTCAACCTACGGCTAGGTTTGTTACTTACTCAGTACATGGGGTCGGTTGTACTGATACTACACTTCTGCACATTGCGTGCAGATGTTGGTTGTTGTTGTTGCTGTGCTCGATGGCTGCGGGATTTGAAGATGTACCTGCATTCCTGTTGTAGCTGCCTCTTGTTCAGGGTAGCCTTAGATTTATGAAAGCTCTGTTTATGTATTATTCAAACAGACTATGTATTTATTTCATTTCCTCTTTATACACTCTATTCTTAGAAGCTCATGATTTGTACTACAAGTTCTTGGGGAGATGTATCGGTTTTAGATATTTTCTTTTAATTAATTTTATTGGAATTGGATAGTTTGAAATTGGTTTACCTAACGGGTTGGGTTAGGTGCCATCACGACTAGTGGGGTTTTAGGTCGTGACAACTAACCCGTTGAGTTGTGGTTTCTACCACTGTTTCCTGTCCCTTCATCACTAGTCCCTCAATAATGTTCATTATTTCCACTTCTGCTTCAGTCTACTTGATCAATGGCTGCCGATGAAGGTAAATAACAGGTTTCATGGGGATTGGCTCGACAGCTTTTGAAGTGGACGTCGATGTCTTCATGGCAGCATTCAATGCATTAGGTTTAAGGATTTTTGGGAAATCTAAAGTCTGGGAAATAGGATTAGAAGGTGTTATGGGATTAGGAGTAGGCTGACCATTCATAGAAACAGGTTGGCCGCCAGCCGACGCAGCCATAAAAAGGTTTCTCTCTAGTCACCTATAAATCTCCTATTTTCGCCAGAGCTGACCTACTTGCAAAATTCAATTCCTTGCGCTAAATTTGGCAATAGCTAGCATGACATGCATATTTTTCTTCAAAATCAATCTATATGCCATGGAAGATCAATTTTAACTTAGTCGATTATATATATAGTGACACTAACATACATAAGAAATAATGAACTTGAATACAAACATGTATAGTCGAAGACCATTTGGTATTAAAGTATTTAAGTATTCTTCTTGGTTATAATTGTTGGCATCATATTCTGCTGAGTCAAAGCTGAAAAATATTTTATTTTTACCATAAAACTTAGTAATCAACCTTTTATTTAGTTGATCAACATATTCATTTCTGCTAGCTAAGATGGCTCTTTAATTTCTATCATGTAATTTGCACAAATTGCGTTTTAATCTATTGATGGAAATACCTCTTTATTAAATGCACTACTATTTTCATTGGGGTTGATAATAAAGTATTATAGAAGAACCAAATCATCTTTTATTGGAT
Organism: Nicotiana otophora; assembly: GCA_000715115.1. Classification (NCBI taxonomy): domain Eukaryota; kingdom Viridiplantae; phylum Streptophyta; class Magnoliopsida; order Solanales; family Solanaceae; genus Nicotiana; species Nicotiana otophora. The sequence goes on along the minus strand of AWOL01S0039272.1, from coordinate 68,364 downwards.
GATCTTTTTCTTTTCCGACACGAAACAAGAAGTCACTAAATGTTGGATCTGTTCTTACTTTATATTTCTTGTCATTTGAATATTTTTCAATTGCGGCCATAAGTATAATTTTGGCAAGTTAGTTTTATAGTTTCTGCTTTCGTCAATTTTGGAACTACTGATCGTACTTGACAAAAATCACCTCCCAAACTATTAATTTTTCACCAAACGGTTCATTGATATCCAATATATCTCTAAACTCTGGCGATTGTTTCTATCGTTTGACGCTTAGCCAAAAGCGCTTCATCCCATATTATCACTCTTGCTTTTCTTATAAATTTAGCACTATTACTATGATATAGTTGTGATGGTTATTTCAATTATTTAAAGGGGTATATCAAATCTAAAGTGAGTTGTACGGCCTCATAATAAAATCGTTGTTGGTACACCACTTGTTCTTATTGCTAACAATATTGTGCCTCTTGATCTAACAATTTGCAGGTAATTCATGACATAAGAATATTATTTCTTCCGTCGGAGACATCTACAAAGGATAATCTCGGTATATCAGAGTTATAATATAGTCTTGAAACCTTATTCTTGTTCATAATTTAGCTTTGATCGTGCTTCCTTAAACACTTGTATGTCCTTCTTAATATTATACTAATCTTTTTTACTTTATGATCAATTTTGTTTTAATCTCTAACACTCTTTTGTTAAATAAAGTTATGTACCATAAGATTTGTTTTAACTTGAAAAATAATATTACTCATATGATGAATTTAAAAAATAATTTAATTGAATTTTTTTGCTAAATAATTAATTGAAATATCTGATTATTTCGTTTTTAACATAAAAAATAATTTATTTTCTGTTGATTCAGATTCTTAATATTAGTTCATCTCATGTTTGAATATTTAACCGTAATTATAGTTTTATCCATCATATATTTTATTTTCAAATAGTAAAAATATCAGTATGACATTCCACTTATAGATCTTTATGTTTGCAAAATTATTAATGGTATTGACTCGTACCAACTTTTTTTCCTTTTCTTTCTCACACATTTATATTCTTAAAATTTTCTTAGTTGTTCTTTAATAATTGGATATATTTTTCTATAATACTCGAAACATTAATAATAAAAATATTATTTAAGTAGAAAAGCAGTTCAAATATAATATAATAATATATTATCGTAGGAATATTTTTCTCAATTTCAATGCTTTATGCAGCCCATTTAACATTACTTTTATTTTTTCTTGGTATGCAATATTATAGTGGTAATGTATTGAGTTATTTATTAATGCATATCTTTTCTTCTAAAAATTGGTTTCCTAACTATCCATCAAATCATTAATACATATTCACTTTTTTTTTCGCTTTAATTAGACAAGTCATTTTTTGACATGTTTATAGTATCGACAGAGGTAATTTTGAGATAATGAGATTGAATTCTAATGCTACCGTGATTGCTAACTTGTAGTATTATATGTATATGCCCGAAAGTAATTATACTAATATGATTTCTAAAGGTAATTATGAAGGATTCCGAACGTGTAGTATTATGTCCTAAAACTAATAGGATTACAAGGTTAATGTCTAGAATTTCGGTTATATCCTTTTACTATAAGTTATTATGCTTAATATTATATGGGTATTTTCGTAAACCGACATTGTATTCATATTTTTATACTAATATAGATATAAATATAGATATAGATAGATAAACCAAACATGCCCTTTGATTATGATTAAATGAAACGGTAATGTAATCAACAAGCAACATTGTGTATTATTTTTACAGACTGTAAAGTTTTTTTATTAATATTAACCAAAACATGCCCATTAGCTTTTAAATCATATCTTTATATACGAAATTACTTCGTTTCTTTAGCCTTTTTCGTCTGTGCATCTTTCTCTCTGTCGAAAAGTTCATCTAGCTCCAATACATGGCTAGATCATCGACTACTCTACTTGCTTCTTTGTAAATATGCATTATAAGTGGCACTCAAAGGTTGAAAAGTAATTAATATCCTTCAATAATCACTTTAATTAGCATATCATTTCCATGTTGAATCATGGAAATCGCCTCCGTGGAGTCTGATTCTGTCACGACCCGAACGGATGTCAATTACTGAAATAAAATGCGAAAGACCATAACAATCGAATCATCCAAATACATCCCCGAATCTGGTGTCACAAGTGCACGAGCTACTAGACTAATACAAATAAAGGTTTGAATAAAATTCAAGCTATTTGAAAGATAATACACAGCTAAGATAAAGTAGAAGGGGACTTCAGAACTACGGACGTTGTGCAGTTATACCTCAAGTCTCCTCTAGGCAGCTGAATCCGAGCAAGTCTATGGTACGCTGCTGGGGCCAACTCCAAAGTCTGCACAAGAAGTGCAGAGTGTAGTATGAGTACAACCGACCCCATGTACTCTGTAAGTGCCGAGCCTAACCTCGACGAAGTAGTGATGATGATATGACAAGACACATACGTAAACAACATGTGCAAGTATATACATATACGAAGCAATATTGAACACAGTAATTAACAAATTCTTTTCAAGATTTGGGAGGGAATATGTGAAGGGAGATGATATAACAATTTCAGCCATGGAAGTGTCATGTAGCAGCAAAATAATTCACCAATCAACAAATTAGGTAGCTAAAATAATAAAATGGCACGGCACCACCCTTCGTGCTTTTACTCTTATCCATTCCATGAAATGATAAATAAATAATATGAAAGGTACGGCATCATTCTTCGTGCTTTAACTCGCTTTCTTGTCACAGTATGATGCATAAATAAATTAAATGGTACGACATCACCCTTCGTGCTTTGACTCTCTTTCTCACTTTATAAATCAATAAATAATAAATGTAAAAATGGCACGGCATCACCCTTCGTGCTTTTACACTCTTCATCACCATTACAATAATAATATAAATAGTATAAATGGCACGGCATCACCCTTCGTGCTTTTACTCTCTTCATTACCATGAAATGATAAATTAAATTCGAAAGAGTATTTAAATGCAGGGATCTATACTTATCAAATAATTCAATACCAGAATAATGACCTCACCTTCCAAAATATTCAACAATAATTAAATTAACAATAATTTCAATGATCAAATAAATAAATAATAAACTTAAGCAGAAAAATCTTAGTTAAATAGGCAATTAATCGCAATGAACAAATTTCTCCCGCATGCTTTGACTCAACCACAACGCATAAGTACTCGTCACCTCACATATACATTGTACTCGCACATTAAATCACGTAGCAAATAGACAAACAAGTCCTACTCCCTAAAGTCAAGGTTAACCACAACACTTACCTCGCGTTGCAACAAACTCAAAATTCCAATAAACTTTTGCCTCGCGAATTGGTGTCTGAATGCCTCGAATCTAGTCACAAACAATTCAATATACTCAACACGAATTATAGAAACCAATTCTATATGAAAATATTAAATTTTCCAATTAAAATCTGAAATTCAATTAAAAAATCAACAATGGGGATCGCGTCTCGAAACTCGACAAAAGTTACAAAATGTGAACGCTCATTCAACCACGAGTCCAACCATACAAATTTTATCAAATTCCGACATCAAAGAGGCCTTCAAATCCCCAAATCTTATTTTCAAATCCCTAGGCCAAATCCTCGAATTTCACCTGAAAAACATGTAATCTAGTCGGAATAATCGATGATAATTCAATATTATTGACTAACAATGATCGCAGGCGACTTACATCAAGTTTTTCCATGAATTCTCACTCAAACTTCGCCTCCACCCGTGTTGGAAATGTCTAAAATGACAAAAATTGACGGAACCCTCTGTTGTTTGTAATTTGTCTAGTGCTTTCGCACCTGCTGACACTTAATCGCATATGCAGTTCCGCTTTTGCGGAGAATCCATCGCATCTGTGGTTCCTGCTAGGACTGGCCTTTCTCCGCTTCTGCGGTTCCCCTCCCGTTTCTGCGGACTCGCTTATGCGAGAAGCAGTCCGCTTCTGCAATCACACGCGCATCTGTGATCGACAAGCCCAAACCCGCTTTTGCGAGCTCGCACATGCGAGAAAAGTTCCGCATTGTGATTACATGAGTAGGCACCAACTTCCAGCTTTGTTCTAAGTCCGAATTTTGATCTGTTAACCATCCGACTTCCACCCGAGGCCTTCGGGACCTCAACCAAATACACCAACAGGTCCTATAACATCCTTCGAACTTAGTCGAGGCCTCAAATCATATCAAACAACGTCAAAACTACAATTCACACATCGATTTGAACTTAATGAATTTATCAAAATTGCAACTCTAAAACTCGCGCTGAAACATGTCAAAACAGTCCAGAATGACCTAAATGTTCGCATGTAAGTCATAAACGACATAACAGAGCTATTCCAACTTTCGGAATCGAAATCCAAGTCTGATATAAATGAAAGTCAATTTGTTGTCAAACTTTGAAATCTTTAAGCTTTCAAACTTCTAATTTTCACTAATTGGTAATAACTCAAGCTAGGGACCTCCAAATTAAATTTTGGGCATACGTCCAAGTCCCAAATTACGATACAAACCCACCGGGACTGTTAAAACACTAATCCGGGTCTATTTTCTGAATATGTTGACCGACATCAATTTAAGTGAGTTTTTAAGTCTCTATTTCTCATTTTATCAATTTTTCACATAAAAGCTTTTTGAAAAAATATAAGGAATGTGCACATAAGTCGAGGAATACTAAATAGTGCTATTCGGGGTCTTAGAACATAGAAATAAATATTAAATTTAAAGATGACCTTTCGGGTCATCACATTCTATACCTCTAAAACAAACGTTCGTCCTCGAACAGAATTAGAAACAATGCTTGGGCTGGTGAAAAGGTGTGGATATCTACTCCGCATGTCTGACTCGGACTCCCAGGTAGATGCTTCTACCGGCTGACCTCTCCATTGAACTCGAACTTATGGATAACTCTTAGACCTCAACTGTCGGACCTGCCGGGCTAAAATAGCTACTGGCTCCTCCTTATAAGTCAAATCCTTGTCCAATTGGACTGAGCTAAAATCTAATACATGGGACGGATCACCATGATATTTTCGGAGCATAGACACATAGTACACCAGATGAACGGCTGATAAACTAGCTGGTAGTGCAAGCTTGTAAGCTACTTCATCCACCCTTTCAAGAATTTCAAAGGGTCCGATATACCTAGGGCTCAACTTGCTATTCTTTCCGAACCTCATTACACCTTTCATAGGTGAAACCCGGAGCAATATTCTTTCTCCAACCATGAATGCAATATTACGAACTTTACGGTCGGCATAACATTTTTTCCTAGACTGAGCTGTGTGAAGTCGATCCTTAATAACTTTGACCTTATCCAAGGCATCCTGTACCAAATCGGTACCCAACAACCGAGCCTCTCCCGGTTCAAACCAGGCAACGGGTGAACGACATCGCCTCCTATATAATGCTTCATATGGAGCCATCTGAATGGTCGTCTGTTAGCTGTTATTATAGGCAAACTCTGCAAGTGGAAAGAACTCATCCCAAGAAACTCCAAAGTCTATAACACAAGCGCGAGGCATATCTTCCATTATCTGAATAGTGCACTCTGATTGTCCGTCTGTCTGTGGATTAAATGATGTATTCAACTCAACCCGCGTACCTAATTCACACTGTATAGCCCACCAGAAGTGCGAGGTGAACTGCGTACCTCGATCTGAAACAATAGGCACAGGCACACCGTGAAGGCGAATAATCTCGCGGATGTAAATCTCTACCAACCGCTCTGGAATAAAATGTGCTGACTTGGTCAACCTATCCACAATGACCCATACTACATCAAAATTTCTCTGAGTTCGTGGAAGCCCAACAACAAAATCCATAGTGATACGCTCCCAGTTCCACTCAAGAATTTCTAACTTCTGAAGCAGACCACCAGGTCTCTAATGCTCGTACTTGACTTGCTGACAGTTTAAACACCGAGCTACATATGCAACTATATCCTTCTTCATTCTCCTCCACCAATAATGTTGCCGCAAATCTTGATACATTTTGGCGGCACCCGGATGAATAGAATACCGGGAACTGTGGGCCTCTTCAACAATTAATTCACAAAGCCCATCCATATTAGGAACACATATACGACTCTGCATCCGTAAAACTCTATCATCTCCTACAACAACCTACTTGGCACCACCGTGCTGCACCATCTTTAAGGACAAGCAAATGAGGATCATCATATTGTCGCTCTCTGATACGCTCATACAAGAAAGACCGAGCGACTGTGCAAGCTAGAATCCAACTAGACTCTGAAACATCTAACGTCATAAACTGATTGGCTAAATTCTGAACATCTACAGCTAACGGTCTCTCACCAACCGACATATACGCAATGATGCCCATACTCACAGCCTTTCTACTCAAAGCATCGGCCACCACATTGGCCTTTTCGGGATGATACAAAATGGTGATATCATAGTCTTTCAACAGCTCCAACCACTTTGTATGCCTCAAATTGAGATCCTTTTGTTTGAACAGATATTGTAGACTACGATGATCAGTGAATACCTCACACGAGACACCGTAAAGGTAATGCCTCCAAATCTTCAGCGCATGAACAATGGCTGCCAATTCTAAGTCATGAACAGGGTAATTCTTCTCATGAACCTTTAACTGTCGCAAAGCATATGCAATCATCCTCCTATCTTGCATTAATACTACACCAAGCCTAATGTGAGATGCATCACAATATACCGTATATGATCCTGAGAATGCGGGTAATACCAACACTGGTGTCGTAGTCAAAACAGTCTTTAGCTTCTGAAAGCTCAACTCACACTCATCTAACCATCTGAATAGGGCACCCTTCTGGGTCAATTTGGTCAATGGAGATGCTATAGATGAAAACCCCTCCATAAACCGGCGATAATAACCTGCCAAACCCAGGAAACTCCAGATCTCTATAGCTGAAGTAGGTGTAGGCCAATTCTGAACTGCCTCAATCTTCTTAGGATCCACTTTTATGCCTTCTACCGATACAACATGACCCAAAAAAGGCAACTGAGTTTAACCAAAATTCACATTTTGAAAGATTTGGCATATAACTGATTATTCTTCAAAGTCTAAAGCACAATCTGAAGATGCTGCTCATGCTTCTCTCGACTGCTGGAGTAAATCAAGATAATATCAATGAATACAACCACAAAAGAATCCAAATAGAGCTTGAATACCCTGTTCATCAAATTCATAAATGCTGCTGGGGCATTTGTCAACCCAAATGACATCACTAGGAATTCGTAATGCCCATACCAAGTCCGAAAAGTTGTCTTAGGGACATCGGATGCCCTAATCTTCAACTGATGGTAACCAAACCTCAAATCGATCTTTGAAAACACCTTGGCACTCTGAAGCTAATAAGGTGACAGCCAATCCATACCTAAGATGACATCAAAATCTACCATATCAAGAAGTAGAAGATCCACACTAGTCTCAAGACTCCCGATAGTAAACACACATGAACTATAGACATGATCTACTACAACAGATTCTCCCACCGGTGTGGACACACACATAGAAGCACTCAGAGAATCATGAGGTGCAACTAGATATGAAGCAAAATATGAGGACACATAGGAATAAGTAGATCCCGAAGCAAATAGAACTGAAGTGTTTCTATGAAAAACTGGAACAATACATGTGATCACGGCATCAGACGACTCGACCTCAGGCCTAGCTGGAAAAGCATAAAATCGGGGCTGGGCCCCACCAGCCGGAGCTACGTCTCTAGGACGACCTCTGATTGGCTGGCCTCCACTTCTAACAACCTGATTTCCACCTCTAGTTGTCTGATCCATGCCCCTAGCTGGATGGGCGGGTGGCGGAACAGTTAGTGCTGGAATCATAGCACGAGAACCCTGCTGTTGCATGCTGCCCTGAGACCTGGGGAAAAATCTAGCAACTTGCCTAAGGTCCCCATAAGTATAACAAGCCCTCAGTTGTTGTGACTGCTGACCCTAGGACTGGCCATGTCGACCTGGATAACCATTCTGATGACTCTGGATTGGAGGTGCACTAATAGGAGCTGGTGGTACACCGTAAGCTAACTGGTCAGGATGAGACACAATAGGACCACAGCTCCCTGAACACCATGAGATGCATGGAGTGCTGACTGGAATAGCCTGGGAGGATGGTCTCTACCAAAATTACCCCTGCTTCCAGACGAGGCACCACTGAACCCAACGAACTGATGAGGTCTCTTATCAGACACATGTCTCATTTCCTGAGTAAGAACCATCTCTATCCGTCTAGCAATATTTGCAGCCGCCTGAAAGGAAATATCACTCCCGGTCTCCTTGGCCATCTGAAGCCTGATAAGGTAAGTGATTCTCTCAATGAATCTCCTCACCCTCTCCCTCTCAGTAGGGATAAAGATAGTAGCATGGCGGGCTAGATCCACAAAACGGGTCTCGTACTGAGTAACAATCACACTGCTCTGCTGGAGACGCACAAATTGCCTGCGGTAATTCTCCCTCAGTGTGACATGAAGGTACTTCATTAGAAATAGCTGAGAGAACTGATCTCAAGTAAGTGCAGGCAACCCAGCTGGTCTGGTCAACATAAAATCTCCCTACCACCTCTTGGCGGAACCTATCATCCGAAACACAGCAAAATCCACAACATTGGTCTCGACTATACCTATGCTCTGCAGCACCTCATGGCATCGGTCAAGATAATCATGTGGGTCCTTAGAAGGTGTACCACTGAAGTGAACTGGAAAGAGCTTAGTAAACTTGTCCAACCTTAATAAAGCCTCAGAAGACATGGCGGGCCTATCACCAGCCTGTGCCGCAACCACCGGCTGAATTACCCTAACTGGCGTGGGTACTGGAGCCTGATACTGGGGAGACATCTGCTCTGGAGCGGGAGTAGTGGGAGTCTGCGCTCCTCCCCCACCCTGTGAGATGGCTGGTGCCATTAGAAATGTACCATTCTGGGCCATACCCTCCATAAGGCTCACCAAACTGACTATAGCGTCCTAAAGTACTAGAGTAGCTATGAATCCTTCCGAGACCTGAATTGGTCCAACAGGTATTGTCTGAGCTGGAACCTCCACTTCCAAATCCACCTGAGGTTCTACAACAGGTGATGATGCTCGAGCTCTAGACTGAGTTCTACCTATGCCTCTACCTCGGCCTCTGGCATGACCTCAGCCTCGGCCTCGGCCTCGACCTCAACCTCTGGTCATAGTTGCAACCGGGGGCTCTAGCTCCTGTCCGACGGTAGATGTTGTACGTGTTCTCGTCATCTGCGAGAGAACAAGAATAGAATGATTCAATCATCGATGATAGAATAAAATCACATGACATAATAAGAAAGAAGTGATATTGTTCCTAAACTTCATAGCCTCTGGAAGATAAGTTACAACCATCTACGAGAAAACAAGAATAGAATGGTTCAATTATCGATGATAGAATAAAATTACACGACAGAATAAGAAAGTAGTGATATTGTTCCTAAACTTCATAGCCTCTGGAAGATAAGTACATATGTCTCCGTACCGATCCTTCAGACTCTACTAAGTTTGCTCGTGACTCGTGAGACCTATGTAACCTAGTGTTGTGATACCAACTTGTCACGACCCAAAATTCTCATCTTCGGGACCGTGATGGCGCCTAACATTTCACTTTCTAGGCAAGCCAATGTTACAATAATCTTAGCCATTTTTAAACAAACAAAATTAAATGAAAGTCAATTACTGAAATAAAATGCGGAAGACCATAACAATCGAATCATCCAAATACATCCCTGAATCTGGTGTCACAAGTGCACGAGCTACTAGAATAATACAAATAAAGGTCTAGATAAAATTCAAGTTGTTTGAAAGATAATATACAGCTAAGATAAAGTAGAAGGAGACTTCAGTACTACGGACATTGTGCAGTTATGCCTCCAGTCTCCTTTGGGTAGCTGAATCCGAGCAAGTCTATGTTACGCCGTTGGGACCAACTCCAAAGTTTGCACAAGGAGTGCAGAGTATAGTATGAGTACAACTGACCCTATGTACTCCGTAACTGCCGAGCCTAACCTCGATGAAATAGTGACGAAGCTATGACAAGACACATACGTAAACAACCTGTGCAAATATATACATATACGAAGCAATATTGAACACAGTAATTAACAAATTCTTTTCAGGATTTGGGAGAGAACATGTGAAGGGAAATGGTATAACAATGCAAGTATTTGTCATGCAGCAACCAAATAATTCACCAATCAACAAAATAGGTAGCTGAAATAATAAAATGGCACGGCACTACCCTTCGTGCTTTTACTCTTATCCATTCCATGAAATGATAAATAAATAATATGAATGGCACGACATCACCCTTCGTGCTTTAACTCTCTTTCTTGTCATATTATGGTGAATAAATAATTTAAATGGCACGGCATCACCCTTCGTGCTTTGATTCTCTTCCTCACTTTATAAATCAATAAATAATAAATGTAAAAATGGTACGGCATTACTCTTCGTGCTTTTACACTCTTCCTCACCATGACAATAATAATATAAATAGTATAAATAGTACGACATCATCCTTCGTGCTTTTACACTCTTACTTACTATGAAATGATAATATAAATTCGGAAGAGTATTTAAATGCAGGGATCTATACTTATCAAATAATTCAATACCAGAATACCGACCTCGCCTTCCAAAATATTCAACAATAATTAAATTAACAATAATTTCATGAAAAATGATCAAATAAAACAATTATGAACTTAAGCAGAAAAATCTTAGTTAAATAGGCAATTATTCACGATGACCAAATTCCACTCGCATGCTTTGACTCAACCACAACACATAAGTACTCGTCACCTCACATATACGTTGTATCCGCATATTAAATCACGTAGCAAATAGACAAACAAGTCCTGCTCCCACAAGTCAAGGTTAACCACGACACTTACCTCGCGTTGCAACAAACTCAAATTTTCAATAAACCTTTACCTCGCGAATTGGTGTCTGAATGCCTCGAATCTAGTCACAAACAATTCAGTATACTCAATACGAATTATAAAAGCCAATTCTATATGAAAATACTAAATTTTCCAATTAAAATCCGAAATCCAATTCAAAAATCAATAGTGGGGCTCACATCTCGAAACTCGACAAAAGTTACAAAATGTGAACGCTCATTCAACCACGAGTCCAACCATACAAATTTTATCAAATTCTAAAATCAAAGAGCCATTCAAATCCCCAAATCTTATTTTCAAATATCTAGGCCCAAATCCTTGAATTTCACCTGAAAAACACGTAATCTAGTCGGAATAATCGATGATAATTCAATATTATTGATTAACAATGATCACATGCGACTTCCATCAAGTTTTCCCGTGAATTCTCACTCAAAATTCGCCTCAACCCGTATTGGAAATGTTTAAAATGACAAAAATTATCGAAACCCTCAGTTTTTGTAATTTGTCCAGTGCTTTCGCACTTGCGGATACTTAACCGGAATTGCGGTTCCACTTTTGCGGAGAATCCACCGCATCTGCGGTTCCTGCCAAGGCTGGCCTTTCTCCGCTTCTGCGGTATCCCTCCCGCTTCTGCGGATTTGCTTTTGCGAGAAGCAGTCGAAGAAGGAAAGAGCTGAATGAAGAAACAGAAAGAAGGAACAGGTCATCCCAAGAAGAACAAAGGATCAACAAAGGCTATGGTTGCTGCTTGGGGAGAAAGCTCAGATGAGGACTCAGATGATGAAGATGGAGCTGAAGAAGCACTTATGGAAATTGGAAAATCCGATGAGGAATCTGAAGTAAGTATAATCCATCTAAAAGACAAGATTAAGTTTTTGTCTAAAGAAAGGCTATCTGAGTTACTTCTAGATTTCATTGATGATTCTGAGGATATAAACAATGAAAAGAAACAGCTATCTAAGGAATGTGTGATTTTAAAAGCAAAGTGAAAGAACCTGGAACTTAGAGTTAGTAAGACTGTAAGTGAAAATACTGCACTAAAGAACCAGGTTCATGCATTTGAATCAAATGTCGTAGAACTTAGATCTGAAAACTTAAAACTGAAATTAGGAACAAGTAAAAAGATAGTTGATTGCACACAACTCACTCTAGAAGAAAATGTAGGTAAACTAAAAGATGAGTTGTATAAGAAGGATGAGCAGGCAAGAATTCTGACAGAGAATCTAGGCAAGGTCAAGCATGAACTAGACAGAACTTGTAAATGGAACAGGTCCTCCGATGCACTGTCATGGCTACACGAACATCATAGTAGCAATAGAAGAGGAATTGGCTTTGGGAATCTGCCACCTAAATGGGATCCCAAAAGCAAGTATCTCACACTTTCCGAGAACAAAATTTGTACACATTGTGGTAAGACTAGTCACTATAAAAGTGAATGCACTACAAAAGAAAAGGCTAGTCAAAAGAATAAAGAGTTTGCTCAAGGGAAGAATAGGCTACCAAGTTAGTCTAAAAAGAATCTGATTCATCCTTTTTCCTATAGAAAGGGACCCAAACTAGTTTGGGTTCCTAAGACTAACCCCTGATTTATTTTTGCAGGTCCAAGTGAAGGGGAGCAGCCAAATATGGTACATGGATAGTGGCTTCTCAAAGCACATGACTGGATGCAAGAACCAGTTCCTTTCACTTGAGGACCTCAAAGGAGGTAATGTCTCCTTTGGAAATGGGAAGAAAGGCGAGATCATTGGGGTTGGTAAGGTAGGTAAGACTGGCTCTCACTCGATTGAGAATGTTTATTTGATAGACGGCTTAAAATACAGTCTAATTAGTGCATCACAACTGTGTGATAGAGGTAACTTGGTAGCATTCACCTTTACTAAATGCTTTGTGATTAATCTTACCACTGACAATATTGTTTTGCAGGGAAAAAGAGTGAACAATATATATGTTGTAGATTTGTCCACACTATCAGAAAACGAACTCACTTGCTTAAGTGTATTGGAAAATGATCCCCTCCTTTGGCACAAGAGAGTTGGACATGCCAGTTTGAGTCAACTCAACAAATTAGTCTCCAAGGACTTGGTGATAGGACTGCCTAATATCAAGTTCAAGGAAGACAAAGTTTTTTAGGCTTGTGCAAGGGGGAAGCAGGTAAGATCCTCTTTTAAATGCAAGAAAGTGGTAAGTACCACCAGAACGATGGAACTGGTCCATATGGATCTCTGTGGTCCAATGAGAACATTAAGCAGATGTGGTAAAAGATATGTGATGGTGCTTGTTGATGATTACTCTAGGTTTACTTAGATATTGTTTTTAACATCTAAAGATGAAGCATTTGACATGTTCACTTTATTTGTTAGAAAAACTCAGAAACAATTAGGTAATCAACTCGCATCAATTAGGTCTGATCATGGCACTGAATTTAAAAATGCTAAATTTGTTGAATTTTGTGATAATCATGGTATAGATCATAATTTTTATGCTTCTAGGACTCCACAACAAAATGGAGTAGTTGAAAGAAAGAATAGGACACTTGATGATATGGCTAGGACTATGCTTCTTTCTAGTAAACTGCCCCATAGCTTCTGGGCAGAAGCTGTAAATACTGCATGCTACATCATAAATAGGTGCATGACTAGAACTCTTGTAGAGAAGAATCCTTATGAGTTACTTAAAGGGCGAAAACCAAATATATCCCATCTTAGGGCATTCGGATGCACGTCCTTTGTTCACAACAATGGTAAAGAATCCCTAGGCAAGTTTGATCCCAGAAGTGATGAGGGAGTATTCTTGAGATATTCTTCACATAGCAAAACTTATAAAGTATATAACAAAAAAACTATGTATGTTGAAGAAAGTGTTCATGTGGTTTTTGATGATACTAACATTCTTTCTGAGAGACATGAACATGATGATGAAGCAATTGGGCTGGTAAGAAACTTAAATGAAACCACAGCCCAGACTGAAACTGCACTGGAAGAAGGAATAGGTGATGGAGTAGGTTCTTCCACCTAGAGCAACATGACAGGGGGAATAGAACAAAGAGGAAATGATCCCCAAACCTCAATGGAAACTATCCATAAACTTGTTCCACAACAACAAAACACTGAAGGAACATCAAGGGGAAACCAGTTGGTTGTGAAACCTTACAAGTATCAAAGTTCTCATCCCATTGAGAACATAATTACTGATCCAACTTCTGGAATCAAAACCAGATCTTCATTAAAGAGTCTTTGTTCTTTTGAAGCTTTCTTATCTCTTATTGAGCCTAAAAATGTTGTTGAGGCTTTGCAGGATGCAGACTGGTTAAATGCAATGCAAGATATACTCAACCAATTTGAAAGGAGTCAAGTTTGGCATCTGGTACCAAGACCCTTGGACAAATCAGTAATTGGCACAAAATGGGTCTTCAAAAACAAACTTGATGAAGATGGAACAGTTACAGGGAACAAGGCAAGATTGGTGGTTCAAGGATATAGACAAGAGGAGGGCATAGACTACGATGAAACCTTTGCTCCAGTTGCAAGGTTGGAAGCAATAAGACTCCTTATAGCCTTTGCTGCTTACATGGAATTCACCCTCCACCAGATGGATGTCAAGAGTGCCTTCCTCAATGGCTATCTAAATGAAGAAGTGTTTGTCGAGCAACGTCCGGGGTTTGAAAGCAAGGAGAGTCCTGATCATGTGTACAAACTTGACAAAGCACTTTATGGGCTCAAGCAGACGCCAAGAGCATGATATGAAAGATTATCAAATTTTTTGCTTGATCATGACTACAAGAGAGGTAAAATTGACAATATTTTGTTCTTGAAAGAAAAAGGTAAAGATCTTTTGGTAGTTCAGATGTATGTTGATGATATAATCTTTGGAGCAACTACTGATAAGTTAAGTAAATAATTTGCTAAACTAATTGGGAGTGAATTTTAAATGAGCATGATGGGAGAGCTTAATTTCTTTTTAGGCTTACAAATTAAATAAAATTCAAATAGAACTATGATCTATCAGCAGAAGTATGTAAAAGAGTTGCTTAAATGGTTTAGAATGGAAGATTCCAAAAAAATTGACACTCCTATTGCAACAACTACAAAGTTGGATATAGATGAACCTGGTTCATATGTTGATCAGAAGTTGTACAGGGGAATGATTGGCTCATTGTTGTATCTCACTGCTATTAGACCTGGCATTGTTTTCAGTGTAGGCCTTTGTGCAAGATTTTCAGGCAAACCCGAAGGAGTCTCACTTGACTGTTGTCAAGAGAATTTTGAGATATCTAAAAGGCACGACTGATCTTTGTCTTTGGTATCCAAAAGGTTGTAATTTCAATCTTGTGGGATATGCTGATGCTGATTATGCAGGTTTTCTTATGGATAGAAAGAGCACCTCAGGTATGACACACTTTCTTGGCTCATGTCTTGTGTCTTGGGCCACCAAAAAGCAAAATTCAGTGGCCTTATCTACTGCTGAAGCTGAGTATGTTGTTGCTACCTCATGTTGTGCTCAATTGTTATGGATCAAACAACAATTAATGAACTTTGGAATTGCTGTTAGTTGTATCCCCATTTTTGTGATAACACTAGTGCAAGTAGTATGACCAAGAACCCGGTTCATCACAAGAGAACTAAGCACATAGATCTTAGGCATCACCTTTTGAGGGATAACTATGAAAAGGGGTTGATCACTGTGGAATTGTGTGCTACTGACAAGCAAATAGCCGGTATCTTCAAAAAATCCCTAAGTAGAGATCACTTTGAAAGGAACAATTAGAATTAGAGATGATTAAGATCACCTAAAAGGACCAGTTCAGTGTACACAACGAAAACAAAATAAATTTTTATTTTTATTTTTGGTTAGAAAATCTGAAAATTGTGTACATAATTAGATTAATATTTACTCAGTCTCATGCTTTTAATAGTATACTCTTGTGCCATGTGTTAAAATGACTCATAATCTCTAATGATATTTTATCAATTTTGGCAAATTTAGACTTACACAGGAGAATTATCAGTGAAGAACCTGGTTCATCAAGATAACACGGTATGTTTTCTCAACTCTCCATAATTTGAAATAATAATATTTGGATCATGAGCTTCCGTTAAATACTCTCATCTTCCAAACACAATCCAATTCTCTTCTCTCACATACCCAAGCACAAAAATAGCTAACACTCCTGAAAATCCATTATCCCCACCCAAGGAAATCTGAAGACTCATTTAAATCTGCTACTGAGGGGGAAAAAACAGTTTCTTTTGAAATCGAACATGTATCTTCTGGCCCTAAAGTTACTCCTGAGTCAATTTCTGAAGTTGATACAAATTTGAAGAATGGGTTTGTGCTGGTAGGGTCTATAGCAGGTGTTGAAACTATAGAATATGGAGGAATTGGTGGTAAAAATGAAAAAAAAAAAAGAAAGAGCAAGGGTGTTCGAAGTGCTGTGAGGGGAAAGGGTATAAGAGCGATTGATTCTTCACCCGCTCCTGTGAGTTTAACCAAAGATACATGTGCAATGGTTGTTTGGGGAGAAAAATCTGCTGGAGCAGAGGAGAGTGTAAAGAAAATAGGGGGAAGTGGGTCTGGCGAAGCCGCTGAAGGGCTGGTTCAACTTGGAAAATATATAGATGAACCTGTTTCATCTGAACAGGAAACCCTCACAGACCTACTTAAAAGAGTAACTGAAAGTTATAATCCAAAGAAAAAAGGGAGGTTGGTACAAGCAAGGATCATTATGGAGCAAATACGCTGCTTGATTGTGACTATGAAGTCCATGCCACTCCTAAAGAACCTGGTTTATCTAAGAAGGTACCAGTTAATAGCAAGGTGCGAGCCTTGGTGAAAGAAAGTGGGGCTAAGGATGCTGAGATTGAGAGGTTGAAGAAGAGGTTGGGAGAGGTGGAGACTGAGAGAGATGCTCTCAGAAATGAGATGGCAAGAGAAAATGAGAAGAATGATGACATTCTTCAGATATGCTGAAACTCCTCCAAGCCAAAAACCAAGCACCTAGTTCTTCTGATCTTAAGCCTCCTAGCCTAGTGTAGATCACCAGTGACCCAGTTCGGGATTTTTTGTTATTTTTTCTCATGTTTCCAGTATGTTTATTTCTTTTATGCTTTGTTGAAGAATCGTATCAATCATCAATAAAAATTCACTGTTTGTTTATATTTCTTTTATAGTTAAAATTCTTAGCTTGATCTATGATGATTAATCCATGATTGCATTTGAAGTAGCCCCAATAGCCATGAGTAAGTTTTAAAATCTGGTTATCTTACTTAATTATACAATTTTTCGATGATGCCAAAAGGGGAAAAAAGTTGTGATTTTCACTTTGAACAATGATGTTTATAACCTAATGAACCTGGTCCTTGATGATAAGTGATAAAAAGAAAAAATGTTTCTAACATTGTGTTGATGTTGAGCTAAGTTGAAACAAGGCCTAAGCTTATGGAAGCACAGAGTTTGTCATCATCAAAAAGGGAAATTTTGTTGGCCCAAGTAAATGATAGTTTTGAAGATTGATAAAGGAACTCAGGGATGAACCAGGTCCATCACGGGTAGGCATAAACACGGGCAGATTCAAAGTACGCGAGATGCATATGCAGGAGATAAACGAAATCTGGCATAATAATAGATATCTTCTGATCGAAAAGATTGCATAATTGATAAGGAGAAGGTCTCCTTACTCAACGAGAACATTATCCAAGATAAGGAAGGAGTTAGGAGTTGAGATTAATTAGAACTCTTCCACCAAGGAAGAGTAGCATTAGAACTCTAGTTGCTTTCTACTCTACTAACTCTATAAATCGCAGGAAGTTCTCATTCTACAGGTGACGCACAAAAGCAGAAGTTAAACGTGAATTGAGAGCAAAATAGCAAGGTATTTTGCAAGCAGTTCTTGTGTGATTCAAGTGTGCAAACCTGAAGCTACATGAACCAGATAGAAGAACCAGTTCCAAGTGTCTGTCTTTTATTCTAGTTCAATTGTAGTAGGTGTTTTCATATTGTACCTTTCAGCTTTATCTAGAGGCAATTGTAATAGGTACTCATAGTATTCAATTTAGAGTTAACTTGAAGTTGTCGCAACAGTTAGAGGTTGTGTGCCACAACGGTATTAGAGTTAATCCTAGGTTTACAAAAGTATTTTGTAAATGCAGTTTTTGGCTCAGTGATTTAGTGGAGAGTTTTAGAAAAATCTTACTGGGAAGTAGGTCGTGGTTTTTTCACCTTTTGAACCAGGTGTTTTCTACGTATGTGTTCTTTAATTTCTGTATTTATTATTCCACAACAGTAGTATAAGGAACACATAGAAGAACCAGGTCCTTCTATAATCTGTGCTCGCGAAAAATTGGACACCACACAAATTACCCCCCTCTTGTGTTGTATTGAAGTTAAAACATCACTAAGTTCTTCCCCGGACATACTCTCCTTCCTGCCCCAAACGGTGCCAAAGAAGGTCACCACCCCTTACGTCCACCATTGAACCACCTTCAACCACTATGAACTGCTCAGGTTTGAACTCAAGTGGATTTTCCCACATATATGAATCATGGGTAATAGCCCACATATTAACCATCGCTGTCGTGTGGGAAGGAACAACCATGCCATTTCTTAACATAACATCAGATGTAGAAAGCCTTGCCCACGAGAGAAGTGGACCCGGTGGATGAATTCTCAAAGTTTCCTTCACAACCGCTCGTAAATACGGCATCCGAATAACATCAGCATCAGTCACAACTTTCCCATTGTAACATTATCAACTTCTTTTTGTAACTTCTTTTGCACTTCGGAATTTAATATTAAGCTCCACCATCACCCATTCAGTTAGAAGCGTTGTAGTGTTAGTTCCTCTAAAAATCATTTCCTGCATTGTGACATTAAATTTAGAATCGTTACACGTCAACACTTGTAAGAAGTTGCCTAATCAAAAGAATTTACACAATCAGGATATTATGAACACGTTAAAAAATTAAACACAACTAATCACAATGTACGTGTATATATATATTTATATATGTTGAAAACGATCATATATTTTGCTTGGTACTCTTAATATCAAAAGTCTGATGGGGACACTGGTTGAACAATTCACTCATATACCCCGACACCTTCAAATCTTTGGTCCGCCTCTGTAACATATATGTAACCTTTTGCTAGAAACTAACGTGTTGTCACCCTATTTAAAACCCATATTTAATGTGAATAACTACAGTTATATAAATATATTATTTTTACGTACCCATAGAACGGCAACCATGTCATCTTCCCCTAGATTTTCTGCTCCATCAAGAGATAAAAGTGTATACGGTCGAAATAGATTTCGGCCTTCCTATGTTCGATCGAGTTCGAGTGTTAAAAAGTCGGAATGAGATTTTGGGAGTGAGCTCTAAAGTCGGTACTAACGAGCCTGGAGCCCGAAGGTCACTCGAGGATTCGACTCGATAACCCTATCGAGCCCATGACCGAATCGATCCTCAAGGCACTGCTTCGAAGTCGGAAATGCGCGACGTCCATCTTGAAGGTCGAACTCGAGCCAAGGCTGAAGGGCCCGACCCAGTAACGAGTTTGAGCCAGTATCGAACTCACAGACAAGAGCTGTTGCGACCGCACCAAGAAAGAGAATCTTGGCGGGAATCAAGGAAGAGACAAGTCATCATGGGCCTTCCACTATATGCTTTATTTTATTATTTTTTGTAATGACCCTGTTCTATAAAAAGGGGAATCCTTGTAAGCTAAAGGAGAGAGACAAAAAATCACTTCTCAGATTGAAAGATATCCCTTTATGTTTGCTTTACTTTATCTCATTCATTCTTATTGCCCACTATTTGTATTTTTACAGTCAAGAATATACGTATCTCTATTTCTCTACACGATTTATATTGAATTGTATCGCATATCCTTAGAACCATACACAAAATCTAACGTTATCCATTTTTTCGGTAAACGGTTTGGCGCCCACCGTGGGGCTAAGGGTAACAGTGATCGTTTGATATAAATCTAAAGGACATGCCAGCTTGCAACTTCAAATCATCAATGGTTTTATCTATCGACCACGAAGTCGGCCTTCAAGATGAAACCAACAACTTGACACCTGGGGCCGGATGACCAATTAACGATGGCACCGAGGCTCGAATCGAAGTATCCAAAATTCGAGCCAAAATACCATTGGATGTCAATTCACAAATAGCTTTGGAGGCGAATCACCGTTCCAAACCGAAAAGAAGCATTCAGGGCGGTACTCGATCCATAGCCCGAGACACCCAAAACGCGGGGGAAATCGGGGCCAGCTTACGTATGATCTTCGAGATGCTACAAGCCCAACAAGTAGCCATAGCTCAGTTACAGATCCAAACTCGCGCACAAAGCAGGCCGGATTCCAATCCACTTCAAGAAATCACCCCCAGAACAAAGCCCGCCATAGTGAAATCAAACGAGCAAGAATCGGGGACTACTCCCGGAATTACTAAATTGCTCGAGAAACTCACAAAACGAGTCGAAGACAACGACAAGAGATTGGAAACATACAATGCCAGGGTCGATCAAATCCCGGGGGCTCCA
The DNA here is from genome assembly GCA_000715115.1 of Nicotiana otophora. Classification (NCBI taxonomy): domain Eukaryota; kingdom Viridiplantae; phylum Streptophyta; class Magnoliopsida; order Solanales; family Solanaceae; genus Nicotiana; species Nicotiana otophora. The sequence continues at coordinate 47,834 of AWOL01S0039272.1, read as the reverse complement.
CAAATAATAAAAGGGCTTGATTCGAAAAAATTCATACAAAAGCCTTTTCCGTCGAGTGCGGCACCGAAACCAATCCCCAAAACATTCCGTATACCCGAAATTCCCAAATATAACGGTACGACCGATCCTAATAAACATGTCACCTATTACACATGTGCCATCAAAGGTAACGATTTGGAGGACGATGAGATCGAATCCATGTTGTTGAAAAAGTTCGGGGAGACCCTCTCGAATGGAGCGATGATCTGGTATCACAATTTACCACCAAATTCCATCGATTCTTTTGCCATGTTAGCAGATTAGTTCGTAAAGGCACATGCTGGTGCCATAAACGTTGCAACAAGGAAATCAGACCTCTCCAAAGTAAAACAAAGGGGGAATGAAATGCTGAGGGAATTCGTATCCTGATTTCAAATGGAACGCATGGAATTACCACCGATCACAGACGATTGGGCCGTACAAGCTTTCACCCAAGGGTTAAACGAGCTAAGTTTGACAGCATCACATCGGCTGAAACAAAATTTGATTGAGTATCCAGCGATAACTTGGGCAGATGTACACAACTGATACCAATCGAAAAGTAGGGTCGAGGATGATCAGTTGGGAGCTCCGTATGGACCCATGCATCAGAACATGACAGCTACTAAAAACCAAAAGGAGATCGACAGAGAACAAAGGTCAGACAGAGACTGATATCGACCGTACGTCGTAGATCGGGTGAACAACGGTTCAGCATGCAATACAGTTCGGAACAATCGAAGGATTGATTGAGGGCAAAATTCCCAAGGACTTATGAGTAAGAGCGGCTTCGATAAATATGTCGATCCTATAGAAGCACCTCGATTATCAGAATATAACTTCAGCGTTGGTGCATCCGCTATCGTGTCAGCCATCGGACGCATCAAAGACACTAAATGGCCTCGACCCATGAAGATCGATCCTGCCCAAAGAAATCCCAATCAAACGTGAGAATATCATGGTACCGATGGCCACAGAACGGAAGATTGCAGGCAACTAAGAGAGGAAATAGCCCGCTTATTTAACAAAGGACACTTTCGGGAATTTCTGAGTGATAGGGCGAAGAACCACTTTAAAATAGGGATTTCAGCAAGCAAAATGAGCAAGAATAACCGCAACACGTTATTCACATGATCATCGGCGGCATCGATACCCCTCAGGGACCAGTGCTTAAATGCACTAAAACATCGATTGTGAGGGAAAAGCGTTCTCGGATTCAAGATTATACACCTGTGGGGACTTTGTCCTTCGATGATGAAGATGCAGAAGGGGTCATCCAACCTCATAATGACGCACTAGTAATATCCGTACTCATGAATAAAACTAAAATTAAGCGTGTGTCAATCGATCCAGGTAGTTCGGCCAACATCATCCGATTGAAGGTAGTAGAATAGCTCGTCCTACAGGATCAGATCGTACCCGCAACTCTGGTTCTAAACGGGTTCAATATGGCATGTGAAACAACCAAAGGCGAGATAATCCTACCAATAAACGTGGCCGGAACCATCCAGGAAACAAAATTTCACATGATCGAAGGCGATATGAGATACAACGCCCTCCTCGGAAGGCCATGGATCCACAACATGAGAGCTGTACCTTCGACCCTACACCAGGCCCTCAAATTCCTGACATCGAGAGGTGTCAAAATAGTGTACAGAGAACAACCAGCCGCAAAAAAATGTTCGCAGTTGAGGAAGCTAAACCAACGTTCTCATCTTCGCCGATAGAAGGATTGGGCTCAGAAGGAGAATGGGATACCAAATAGCATCACAGACACCGGCTTCGACCCGCCAGATAACCAGAATATCGAAGAGGATGATGATCAAAGGGTCCCTTGATCTTTCATGATTCCCGATGACTCCGACGCCAACAAATCAACAATCGAGGAACTAGAGCAAGTCACATTAATCAAGCACTGGCCCGAGCGAAAGGTATACTTGGGAACGAGGTTGAGCCCTGAACTCAGGAAGAAACTCGTTCAATTTCTTATCAATAACATCGATTATTTTGCCTGGTCCCATTTAGATATAACACGGATCCCGCCGGACATAACGATGCATCGACTAAGTTTGGACCCCAGGTTTAGACCAGTGAAGCAAAAGAGAAGACCCCAGTCCGAGGGAAAGCACACATTCATAAAGGACGAGGTAACCAAGCTTCTCAAAGTAGGGTCCATTCGGGAGGTGAAATATCCCGAATGGTTAGCCAACGTAGTTGTAGTGCCTAAAAAAGGGAACAAACTTAGAATGTGTGTGGACTATAAGGATTTGAACAAAGCATGCCCCAAAGATTCCTTTCCGCTGCCCAACATCGATCGCATGATCGATGCCACGGCCGGCCACGAGATCCTCACTTTTCTCGATGCCCATTCCGGGTATAATCAAATCCAGATAAACCTGGAGGACCAGGAATAGACTTCATTTGTCACCAAATATGGAACGTATTATTATAATGTGATGCCCTTCGGGCTAAAGAATGCAGGGGCTACTTACCAACGCCTAGTAAATAAAATGTTCGAACAACAAATAGGAAAATTAATGAAAGTTTATATTGATAACATGCTAGTTAAATCCCTGCGCGCAGAGGACCATTTGACCCATTTGCAGGAAACGTTCGAAATTTTGAGGAAATACAACATGAAGCTCAACCCCGAAAAATATGCTTTCGGGGTCGGTTCGGGCAAGTTCCTCGGCTTTATAGTGTCACATCGGGGAATAAAGATTAACCCCGATAAAATCAAGGTCATCGAAGACATGGTCGTTGTGGACAGCGTGAAAGTCGTACAAAGGCTAACGGGTCGGATTGCAGCCTTAGGCCGATTCATTTCAAGATCATCTAACTGAAGTCACAAATATTTCTCTCTACTCAAAAAGAAGAACGATTTTGCTTGGACCCCGGAGTGCCAACAAGCATTAGAGGAACTAAAATGATATCTATCAAGCCCACCACTACTTCACACTCCAAAAACAGACGAAAAACTTTGTTTGTACTTGGCAGTATCGAAAATCGCCGTAAGCGGTGCCCTAGTTCGAGAAGAGCAAGGTACTAACGCTGTACTGAAGAACATTCGATGGATCGTTGGTAGTATGTTTGGGTCCGGGAGATAGCGATTACATCCTACGGGAAGTGCACGAGGTCACTTGTGGGAATTACTCTGGTGCCGATACATTAGTTCAAAAAATAATTAGAGCGGGGTATTATTGGATAGATATGGGCAAAGATGCGAAGGAATTTGTTCGTAAATATGACAAATGTCAAAGGTTTGCACCAATGATCCATCAACCCGGAGAGCAACTCCACTCAGTCCTATCCCCATGGCCATTCATGAAATGGGGAATAGATATCGTCGGCCCTCTGCCATCGACCCCAGGTTAAGCCAAATTCATTTTATTTATGACTGACTATTTTTCTAAATGGGGTTGAAGCGCAGGCATTCGAGAAAATAAGAGATAAAGAAGTTATAGACTTTATTTGGGATCATATCATATGTCGTTTCGGGATATCCGCCAAATTAGTATGTGACAATGGAAAACAATTCGTTGGTAGCAAAGTAACAAGATTCCTCGAAGACCACAAAATAAGAAGGATACTATCGACGCCATACCACCCCAGTGGGAATGGACAGGCCGAATCAATGAATAAAACTGTCATTCAAAACCTAAAGAAAAGGTTGAACGATGCTAAAGGAAAATGGAGAGAAATCCTGCCCGAAGTCCTTTGGGCATATCGGACGACGTCAAAATCCAGTACGGGGGCGACCCCATTCTCCTTAGTATATGGGTCTGAAGCATTGATACCTGTCGAAGTTGGTGAACCCAGTGTCAGATTTGGTTTCGCGATGGAAGAATCAAATAACGAGGCTATGAATACCAGCCTCGAACTATCGGACGAAAGACGAGAAGCTGCTCTCGTCCAATTGGCCGCCCAAAAGCAGCGAATCGAAAAATATTATAATCGAAGAACCAAGCTCTGCCATTTCAAGCCCGGGGACTTAGTGTTAAGAAAAGTTACCATCAATACCCAAAATCCGAACAAAGGAAAACTAGGACCGAATTGGGAAGGACCATATCAGGTGCTCGAGAACATCGGAAAGGGATCGTACATGCTCGGCATTATAATCGGCAAACAGCCATCAAGTAGCTGGAATGTATCACATCTGAAACAGTACTACTGCTAAGGTACGACCTTTCCGTATTCATATACATTTCAAAACTGACCCTTGCAGAAGTCCGAACAAGGGCTAAGATGGATCTTTCGCTTGAAAGCACGCATTGCACTCTTTTCCCCTTAGACCGGTTTTATCCCAAATGGGGTTTTCGGCAAGGTTTTTAATGAGGCAACCATTGATCGTGATGCACTTACAACAATATCCGAGGTCTCTTTACAATCGACCTCTAATACTAAGGGGGCATTAGGCCCTCAAATACATCGAGTTCAGATGTAAGAGAGTTATTTCACAACAACAAGGTTCCAATAGGAAAACTTGTAAGAGCCAAATGGCCGAAACGAACCATGCTCCTGTAGATTGGACCGAACCCAGGCGCGAAACATGAACACATGTGTAATAACGTGCGAAGAAAGTTCTCTTCTTTATCGGCATCTTATCTCCAAGGAAAATTCCTCTATTTGGAGATTTATTATGCAAACAAAATCAAGTTAAATTCGACCAATTACGCCTACGGGCTACATTACATCGAGTTTGAATCATTTACTCGACCACTAAGCCTACGGGCTACTTCGACCATTACGCCTACGGGCTATATTGCATCGAGTTCGAATCATTCACTCGACTGCTAAGCCTACGGTCTAATTCAACCATTACGCCTACGGGCTACATTGCATCGAGTTCGAGCAAGCACTCACTCGACCACTAAGCCTACAGGCTACGTCGACCATTACGCCTACGGGCTACATTGCATAGAGTTTGAATCATTCACTGGACTGCTAAGCCTACAGGCTACTTCTACCATTACGCCTACGGGCTACATTGCATCGAGTTTGAATCATTCACTCGACTGATAAGCCTACGGGTTCAAGCAAGCACTCACTTGATGACTAAAGCCTACGAGCTTCTTTTATTTCGAGTTCGAGCAATCGCTCACTCGACCATCATGCCCACGGGCTACATTACTTCGGGTTCGAATCATTCACTCGAGGATTAAAGCCTACGAGCTACTTTCACTTCGAGTCCAAGCAAAGCACTCACTCGACTATCATGCCTACGGATTATATTTCTTCAAGTTCGAATCATTAACTCAACAAGTAAGCCCAAGGGCTACGTCACTTCGAACAAATCAATAATAGAGACTATAAAGTCCAAATTTGATTGAATTGTTAAGATCCTTGTGAAAACATTTGTAAGGCACGCATAAAGTCTCCACAAATCGGCCAAAGTTGTCTATATACAAAAGTTTCTACATGATTGATTACAAACATAAAAACAAAAATATGAACTAAGCTTCCTGATCATCCTCAGGGGCTTTTGCTTCTCTGTCAGGCTCTCCCCCATACTCGGATCCGCTCTTGCTACCGTCATCGTCATCATCATCGTCATCAGAAGCTAAGGCTTCAGCTTCAGCTTCAGCTTCGAGCTCTTTAAACTTTTTTATTTCTTCAGTAAGGTCAAAACCCCAAACATGTATCTCCTCGAGGGTCTCCCTCCGAGACCTACATTTAGCAAGTTCGGCAATCCAATGTGCTTGGGTGTCGGTAGTATCTGCCGCCTCTCGTGCCTCTATCTGAGCAGCCTCGGCATCAGCCCGATACACGACAATGGACTTATCTGCCAAGATTTTTGACGACTCAACCTCGACCTTGGCCTCAGCAAGCTGGGCTTCAAGCTCTTCGATCCTCTTAGCTTGAGTCGAACCCTTTTGCTTAACGTTTCGAAGCTGGACATCGGCCGATAATAAGTTGGTAAAAATGGTCTCTTTTTTCGAAGCCAGGCGACCGATAGTCTCCTTCCACCGATTACATTCAGCTTTGATTTGATCGACTTCTTCCCGAAGTGACCCGATCATTTCAACCTTTTGCTGCAGCTGAGACAACGAAGGGTTAACTTCCACAGTCGAGTCAAACCCATACTTTAACAGAACGAGGCTCACCTGCTTGTCAAGTTCGACCTCTTCTTCACGAGCCTTAGCCAAATCCGCTTGGAGGTCCTTTATAGCCTCGTCCTTTTGGTTGCAAAGAAGCTGCACGGTGTCTCTCTCCTCCGAGACCTTCTGAAGCTCGACCTCACACTGGCTAAGGTCGACCCGAAATCTACTAATGGCCTGCACAATAGGGAAAGAACACGAGTCAAATTCGGAAAAGAACAAAGAAATCAAGTATAGTAAAATCATTACCTGAGTAATGAAACGTTGGGCCTCTTCCAGTAGAAGAGAAGCGTCCCCGATATCGGAAGCATCACCGACTCCGGTAAATCAATCCTAAAAGGGATCCCCTGCACTAGAGCCTCCGCCCATATCGGGGGTCTTCAATCACTCGAGCTTCTTGGCTTTCCATCTGCCTTTAGCCAAATCACGCGAAGCGCGTTCGGCATAAGAGAAAGTAAAGGCTAACTTCCAAACCCAATCCTCGAGGTCGGGCACCGCTTGTGGCATCCAAGGGGCAGCTATATATCGGGAAGAAACATCAAAAAAATAATTCAGGAAAGGATACAAAAGGCAACGTCTTATGAGAATAACTTACGGTCGAAATTCTATTCCTCGGGGAACGTCATCTTCTCTTCCGGAATAAGGTCACGGGTCCTCACCCGAATGTAACGCCCCATCCAACCCCGATCCTTGTCTTCGTCGATACTCAACATCAAAGCCTTCGATGCCCGACGATGAAGTCTGATTAATCTTCAAAAGTTTTGAGGCCGATACAACCGTATGAGATGATTCAGGGAAAAAGCCAACCCCCCGGCTTTGGTGGAGAAGAAGCGAAGTAGGATTACTATACGCCACAGAGAGGGATGAATCTGACCAAGGGTGACCTGATATCTCTTGCAAAAATCGATGATCACCTGGTCGACCGGACCCAATGTGACGGGATAAGTGTAAACACTTAAAAACCCCTCCACATGGGTGACGACGCTCTCTTCGGGGGATGGAATTTGTAACACAACCTCGGAACCCCAGTTGCAGTCTTTTCTAACAGCCTCGAGATGACCCTCCGTTATAGAGCACATATACATTGACACGTGGTTGCATCGACCCGGGACAGATGAAGGATTCTCAATCTTAAAATCGATCTTTAGAGTACACGGGTCGGGAATGTAGTCATAGGTGGACGGCTCCACCGGCGCCTTGTCGCTGGACGGTCGTGAAGAAGACACTTTCTCCTTCTGAGGCACAACTTTTAAAGTCTTGGCCATTGATATGGGAGGAAGAAAGACAAAGGAAAGTGAAAAATTGACGACACCAAAACTCTGGTAGCAACAAGAAAGGAAGAAAATATGAGAAAATGTGGGGGAGTGAACGCGTGAAAGAAGTAAATGATAGATGGAAGAGCTATTTATAGGCTCGCATCATGATGGTTCAATATCACAGGTGGCCGACCGCTATCTGACAAGCATTAAATATCTTGAAAGGCTGAATCAATAGGACAACTATCACATACGTCATAATCGATCCCTGTGAAAATTTCAGCTTATGACCCGATCGAACCGCCAAAAATCACATCGATTCTCACTGCATCCTTCATGAGAAACAAGGGGACTATCTGTATATGGTCGAAATAGATTTTGACCTTCCTACGTTCGATCGAGTTCGAGTGTTAAAAAGTCAGAATGAGATTTTGGGAGCGAGCGCCGAAGTTGGTACTAACGAGCCTCGAGCCCGAAGGTCGCTCGAGGATTCGGCTTGATAACCCTATCGAGCCCGTGACCGAATCGATCCGCAAGGCACTGCTTCAAGTTCGGAAATGCGCGACGCCCATCTCGAAGGTCGAACTCGAGCCAAG